>CAHIKZ030000425.1:137500-260000 GCA_903632075.3 Acanthosepion pharaonis
ATCAAAGTGGTCTCATAATAAACTTATAATGTTCAACGCCTAAACTGTTCAATTTCATGCATATAAAATTATGTCAAAACTTTTTTTTGACAAAATATATATATATATATATATATATATATATATATATATATATATATATATATATAAGGAGAAGCGGAGGGTAATGGATAATGGATTGAGAAATGGGAGAGCTGAGTTCGATTCCAGTCGAATCCATTACATTCACTTACGTGCTAATACCCTTGGGAAAGGTGTGAATCCTCTTCTTCTCCCTCCAGCTATGGGTAAATAGCAGGACAGACTGGGTTCTATAGCCATGGATGGCAACTGGTCTAGGAGAAGGACAACTCTGAATTCAAAACCTGCGGAGGGTCGTTTGGGGACCTTGTGGCACTTAGTTCACCAGGTCTCTGTATTCGGCCCTTCAAAAAGGGTGGAACGTCCTGAACGAAACCTTCACCACTTTAATCAATTCTCATGTACTGTTGTCGGGCTGTTGGTTTCCTAGAACTGATCTGCTTGACCCTCATACGTCGAATTCGACGGGAGAGTCGACTATATATATATATATATATATATATATATATATATATATATATATGTGTGTGTGTGTGTGTGTGTGTGTGTTTTTTGTGTGTGTAGATATATATATATATATATATATATATATATATATATATATATATATATATTAATGAAGGCATATACATATATTTCAGTTGCATGGATATGGGGTTTGTGACCCAGGGTTCCACGTTTTTATAATTACAACTGTGTATGTATGTATGTATGACCCAACGCATGTATACCTAATGACCTAATGCAAGTATATGTATCTGCGCCTCGGACTGTTCATACTGACGGGTCTGAATGAACTAAAAAGCGTACACCTGTGTGTATGTGTGTCTATACGTATGAGAGCTGAATTATATTCCCCCTTCCACGACCAAACATAGTCAAACAAGCATAAATGGATCCAATTTTAAAAAAATAATCCAGTTTGTGTGAAGATCGCAAAAGCGGAAAATACAGTGTGACAAACTCATATCCATACAACTGAATATATATATATATATATATATATATATATATATATATATATATATTAAAGAAGGCATATACATATATTTCGAAATAAGTGATGGATTTTTATTCATTAACTTTGCAAATTTTATTAACTACATATTATTTTTCATGGATACCTATATTTCAGTAAATTCCCCTGTTTATTTATTAAACAGAGTATCTATGTAAGCATGTATATATATATATATATATATATATATATATATATATATATATATATATATATATATACATACATACAGCAATCGTAGTTATATCTGAAAACTTTGAATCTGAAAACAGTAACCAGCATGAAAATATGTACATTTTATTTTACTTCACACACACACACACACACACACACACACACACACACACACACACACACATATATATATATATATATATATATATATATATATATATATATATATATATATATATATATATATATATATATGATTGAATCAAAGAAAGATAACTTATTCATTGTAATCTGATAAGCACACACACTTACGAATATCCATTATCATCTGATTCCCACAGAGACAAATTCGTGTTTTTCTACACCTATATATATATATATATATATATATATATATATATATATATATATTTGTATACTTCTGGCAATATTTACTGTTTTTCATTTCGACATGTAATCAGTTAATTTCTTGAATCTTCCAAGAGACTCATCATTTCTGCTTGATTTCGAATTGCCATAAATTACACTAAGATTGGTTTGAGAAACGTTTAATGCACGTGAAACTTGTTGGACCGACGGAAAACAACTCTCAGAATAGTAAAAATATGGTAGCTTTTATTCATTCTTTTTCTCCATAACACATTGTCTGATGAAGCTGCAATAAAAACGAAACATATTAGACAGATAAACGTTTCATGTTTGTTATATACCTTATCACTCATACACACAGACACACATATATATATATATATATATATATATATATATATATATATATATATATATATGTATGAAATTTATACATATAGATATGAAATATATATATGAAATATGAAATATATATATATATATATGAAATATATATATATGAAATGTATGAAATTTATATATATATATGAAATTTATATATATATATATATGAAATTTATATATATATATATATATATATATATATATATATAGAGAGAGAGAGAGAGAGATAGATAGATAGATAGATAGATAGATAAATATGGAAATGATGAGGAGGATTTGATAATTATATCAAGCTTGAACCGGCTTCTAATGCTCTAGAGTGAACGGCTTGGTGAGAGTAGTCGTGGCTCCACGACAGAATATGTGAGCGAGTGGCGCTTTGTTGAGTTTGATATGCAATCCCTTCGTCACCGAGGCCCATTGGAACAGTTGGTATGATGTTTGCTTGACAACCTGACTGTCAGGGTTTCATTTCCCGGTAGTAGATGCGGACTGCTAATGAGTCCCAAATATAGGACGAAATGGCCGTCTAGTGCTTTCTGCATTCTGTTGAGGTTTCTTTCAGACTCGATGAATTAATTATATATATATATATAGATAGATAGATAGATAGATAGATAGATATATAGTCAACTTTTAAGTTAGTTGATTACTCGTACCGGGTTTTTTTCTTTGGGCTTTGGACCTGTATGCTGTACGATTATTTTCGACAGACGTTCATTTTCATAGCTCTATCTTTTTTTAAAACCTTTTTTTCCTTCGAGATTAATTTGACCATTAGCAAATCAAGAAACCTAAGGTTTTCCGAGACGAGTGAAGTTATCTATATATATATATATATATATATATATATATTCTGAAATTTCAGAGTTAATTAGGACCCACTGCCTCCATTTGTCCCCGTTTGCATGGGTTACCTAAAATCCATAATGATGGTCTCCCTTTAGGACCTATTCTATCCTTGATTGGGTCCTCCCTGCCTAAAGTCGCTATTTGATTCTTGACAGTGCTACAAACACTTTTGTCGCACTTCTGTACTTACTGCATTAAAGATTCCTTCTCCATTGCTGAAATTATACGTAGTTTTTTCTACGTATGGTGGGTTCATGTGTTTGTTTGATATCTACTCCTTGTTTACCTGTATTCCCCTGTCTGAGACTATTGCGATATGTCGCGATATGTTTTATCGTACCTCTTTGTCTACACCGGATTTTCCTGAGAGTGTGTTTGTGGATATCATGTTGTTCGCCACCGGGTCTGTCGAATATTTTTGTCTGTTTTCATGAGGCTTCTTTATTTTCTTGTATTCGTCGTCCTCTTATCTATCATCCTTATGTGGACGATATATTCTGCCTCTTTAATAATGAGGCTGAAGCCGACTTGTTTCTCATCGAATTAAACTCTGTCCATCTCTCTCTTAAGTTTACCGTAGAAAAGGAGTCAAATTGACGCCTTTCCTTTTTGAATGTTCTTGTTCATAGGACTAGTAGCAAGTTTGTGACTTCTGTATTAGGGAAGGCTACTTTCTCGGGACTTTATACACGTTGGGACTCTTTTTTCCCCACACAAAGACAAGTTGATTTGATTAAGACTCTAATTTATAGGGCACATATGATTTGTACTGATAACTTTCTTTGCGGTGAAATTGATTTTATTAAGATGACACTTTCTAAACATGGGTATCTTTTAGATGTTTTGGATTCTGTTATCCATGATGTCATCAATAAATGTCATAGGGTTAAGCCGAATTTTGTTAAAAAAATGTCCAGTTAATTTGCGTCTTCTTTTTATTGGTTCAGAGGGTGAATCTTTAGCTAGGCGATTTTCGCGTACGATTAATAGCTGTTATTTTTGGCTAATGTTCGGGTAATATTTGTTACCCGTCCTATTTTCTCTTCCATTCGTAAGGACGCCCTCCAACTCCCACGCCATCATGTTAATTCAGTGATTTATAAATATGAGTGTAGTTGTGGACTCGATTACATAGGTGGGGGGACGTCTCAACGTCTGGATCTGAGAATAAGGCAACACTTACCCCCCAGGATTTTGAATCCGGATGCCAGGAAAAGTCAAATAATTAATACTTCTGGCTCTTCAATTGCAGGGCATGGTATAAATAGCAGGAATTGTGTTTTGGATTTTATGGTGGACCGTTTTTATATTTTAACGAGGTCTCACTCCTCATATCACCTCAAGGTTCTAGAGTCGTTTTATATCAGATCTCGTGGCCCTTCTCTCTGTAAACAGAGGGAATGCTTACAGGGTCTGAATGTTATTGGACTCTAGCTTTCGTGAAATTCATATTTTTCCCCTCCATCGGTTATCATTAATACCAATTAAATTTACGCGTTTATTCTATTTATATCCCAGAAATAAAGTTGATAAGGTTGGGACGAAACCGGTTGGTTTTTATCTTTTAAAATATACATTAAAATGCCATATAAATCATGCTTATTACTAACTATCCTTAAATTTTGTACTACAAAAGACTTATTTCAATACACACACACACACACATATATATATATATATATATATATATATATATATATATATATATATATATATCACCTCACAGATGAAAAAGAGACTTGAAGCAACAGAAACAAAGTGTACTGAACTGTTACGTGATATCAGTTCACTTATATGGCAGTCATTTTTGAACGATCTTCACACAGATGAAGAAAAGACTTGAAGCATAAGAAACAACGAAAATAGTATTGAAATGTTACGTGATATCAGTTCACCTATATGACAGCGAATGCTGAAGAATCTCTTCACAGATGAAAAAGAGACTTGAAGCAACAGAAACAAAGAAAAGATTAATGAACTGTTATGTAATATCAGTTCACTTATATGGCAGTCATTTTTGAACGATCTTCACACAGATGAAGAAAAGACTTGAAGCAAGAGAAATTTGGTTCTACAGGTTTCTAGGAAAAATGAAAACAAAAATGACAGACGTATCGAGAAATTCAGGCAGTTGAAATTCCAAGATCATTTAATGAGGAAAGAAGGCTTAGATAATTTGACGCACCCAGGCCGTATTCAAGGTAAGCGGGACAGGAAAACACCGGATAACCTACCTAAAGCGCTTGTGTAAATGGATGGTAGAACAGGGATTAAAAGAGATAACAGAAATAAAAAAAAATAATCAAGATTTACAAAGGATAGGAAATTGTGGAGAGCCATAAACAACAACGTCCTGAAGTGATACGGCACATAGAAGAAGAAGAATGCGCCTGTGTAAATAAATGACAGAACAGGCTTTCGGAGAGATAACACAAATAAAAACAAAAATATTAAGAGCTACAAAGTATTGGAAATTGTGGAGAGCCATAAACAACAACGTCCTGAAGAGACACGGCACATAGAAGAAGAAGAATGCGCTTGTGTAAATAAATCACAGAACAGGCTTTAGGAAAGATAACAAAAATATTAAGTGTCACAAAGGACAGGAAATTGTGGAGAGCCATAATCCTCAGCGTCCTGAAGAGACACGTCACAGAAAAGAAGATGAATGTCCTTGTGTAAAATGGGTTGCAGGACTAGGTTCAGGACAGATGGCAAAAAGGCAGCATTTATTAAATATAGGAAATTGTGGAGAGCTATGATCACGAACGTCTTTAAGGGATACGGTTCATAGAAGGAGATGAACGGGCTTGTGTAATTGCGTCGCAGAACAAGGTTCAGGGAAGATATGAAAAAGACAATATATTTTAAGTGCTACAAATACAGGAAATTGTGGAGAACCATGATCACGAACATCCTGAAGGAACATGCCACATATAAAAATGATAATCTTGTGTAAATGGATTTCAGGAAGGGTTCATGATTGATAGCAAAATTAAAAAATATATTAAAAGCTACAAAGGACATGAAATTTAAGACAGATTTGTTCGCCAACGTCCTAAAGCGACACGGGACATAGAAGAACGATGAGCTTGTATAAATGGATTGCAGAACTGGGTTTACGATTGATAGGAAAATTCCAACATTTATTAAGATCTACAAAGGGCAAGAAAATTTTGGAGAGCCATATTCGCCAACATCCTCAAAGGACACGGGACATAGAATAGTGTAGAACGAAGTTGTATAAATGTATAGCAGATCTGGTTTCAGGAGAAACAGCAAAATGACAAGATTTATTAAGGTCTACAATGGACAAAAACTTGTGGACAGCCATGTTCGAAGAAAGAAGAAGAAGAAGAAGAAGAAGAAGAAGAAGAAGAAGAAGAAAAAAGAAGACGAAAAGAAGAAGAGGAAGAAGAAAAGAAGAAGAAGAAGAAGAAGAAGAAGAAGAAGAAAATGAAGAAGAAGAAGAAGAAGAAGAAGAAGAAGAAGAACAACAACAACAACAACAACAACAGCAGCAACAACAACAGCAACAACAACAACAGGAGCATAGCAGGTATTTTTTTTTCAAAAACGTATTGCTGGTAATTTTTTTTTTTTTTTCAAAAATGTATTGCTGTCAATATTTTATTTCAAAAATGTATTGCTGGCAATTTTTTCTTTTTTTCAAAAATGTATTGCTGAATTTTTTTTTTTCAAAAATGTATTGCTAGCAAAATTATTTTTTTCAAAAATATATTGCTGATAATATGTTTTTCCAAAAAATTATTGCTGGTAGTATTTTTTCCAAAATGTACTGCTCTTATTACTGGTATATTTTTTTTCCAAAAATGTATTATTGGTATCAAAACCTATTTTTACACTTTCTTAGTGTTTTTTGCCCCCGGTTTGTGGGGTTAACCATTTGCCCATAGCTGGGACCCTAACAGATGCTACCGCCACGTGTCATGGTAGACCTGGGAACACCAGCAATTAAGAGGTGGTTACACTCTCCTCAAAACCTCCTGATAAGAGGCCTTGCTGCCGGATGTCGTTTATCGTCTTACCCAGGACGCGGCGCATAGAAAAAGAAGAATACTCGTACGTCTAATATTCACACGCACCATTTTTTTCCAAATATATTTTTAATCCAGACCTCACAAATGATTTTGACCCATCTTGAATTCACCTTTATATTTTTGGCTTGATGCGCCATACAATTATCGGAATTCTCATCGACCCATTCCAAAATTGGGACGCACTTTTCATGTAAACTCCTCCCGAAGAATAAATGAAATCCACCTACACTGAGCAGATTTAAGCAACATACGTAGAAGACACATACACACACAGAGCAAGAAAAAGAGAGAAATAGAGAGAGAGAAAGGTACAATTATTACAAAAAGAAATCGATCTAAGATTAATGGATACCAAAGATTTCTTTTAAATTCGTAAAGTAAACTTGACTTGCTCGGACACATTTTTTTCTGAACCATTCTCGCCCACTGAAGTGGATGTAATATTTTTTCAAAGTCCTGTTCACTTAGTTTAAATTAATTTCTTTTGTGGTATAAACAGGTTTCTTTATGCGCATGTGCAAAAGTTGTAAAAGCGGAAGATGGCACAAAAAATAATAATAAAAACAGCAAAAAGAGAAACAATTTAAAACAAAGAGAAAATAAAAACAGAGTCCAAAGTAAAGTTAGCTGCGGCTCGATATTCCCATATATGTTTGGTCAACCGGAAAACAAATCAGAAATTATCAAGGAGAGAGTGAATTCGATAAAATCTGCTCTGTTTTGCCATTCAAGAAAGAAAATATATTCCTTTGATACCAGATATTACGTTGTCATTTTTACGTTAGCTTGTTTAATACAATAATTTATATAGAAATACGGTTTTCTCTATCGCTCGGTTGAGTAAGATGATACATTTTTACACATTCAAGAAAATGGTTTTAAAAAAATCAAACAAACAAAATAAAATTTGGAAAGGATAAAAGAGAAAAATAAAATAAATGATTCGCAGCTCAACCGACCATCACGCAATTAAACTGTTATTCACATTCAAATAGCATTTTTCGGGGAGATAAATAACGTTGGGAAGGTCTTTATATATTTATGACAATATGAAAATCAAATAGTATCAACCTCTCTTATTTTAAATTTTTATTTGATGATGAATGTCTAAACATTATTTCTTTTTCGAATCGTATTTTTAAAAATTCTATTACATTTTCTTAGCCTAATACAAATAGGTTTAAATTGACCTATTCTTTTAAAGGAAGTCTTGCTAATTAATATTTTTTGGTTTTCAATTCTTCATATTTCGCTTGTTAATAAAACGAAAATTGTTTGAATGATTCCAAAGCAGCATTGGTAAATAGTATATATCTTTTATTAGTATTTCTGTCACATTTATTCTTTAGTTAATATTTCTTTTATTAGTTTTGCTTTTATTGTCAATTATTTTTAATTTTTACTAGTATTTCTTTCATCTTATTTCTGTTGCTTTTCCACCAAGTAGTAATAGTCTTAAGTTGTCAGAATTTCTTAGGTGAAGTATTGTCAATGATTGATTTTTGACTAGAATCACTTTCGTCTTATTTCTCTTGCTTTTCCACCAAGTGTAAGTAATAGTCTAAATTTCTTAGATGAATTACTGTCAATTTATATTTATTACTGATTAGTATTTCTTTCATCTTATTTCTCTTGCTTTTCCACCAAGTAGTAATAGTCTTAAGTTGTCTGAATTTTTTAGATGAAGCATTGTCAATTATTATTCATTTTTGGCAAGTATTTTTTTCATCTTATTTTTCTTGCTTTTACACCAAGTAGTAATTGGCTTAAATTGTCTGTGTTTTTAGATGAAGCATTGTCAATTATTATACATTTTTGGCTAAGATTTCTTTTATCTTTTTTCAATTGCTTTTCCACCAAGTAGTAATTGGCTTAAATTGTCTGATTTTTTTAGATGAAACATTGTCAATTGTTATTTATTTTTGACTAATATTTCATTCATTCATCTTATAATACTCCTATATTTTTCTTATTTTCATATCTAAACCTGGTAAAATCTATGGAAGTAAATCCAGATAGAAAACCCTGAGTGGGGCCTGGAGACTGTTGAATTTCAACACTAAAATCTTTCGGGCAAATCCTGCAGCCATGTCGTCCCCAAATGTAATGTCCTGTATTCCTTTGGATCTTTAAAGGATGCCCGAGAGTTAGGCCATACAGTCTTTGCAGCGCACAGCCCCCCATATCATCACCCAGGCCTGAACGCTGGAGAGGTTACACAGGTTTCACCAGAAAAGGAATAAATGTTATCCAACCTTGACGCTACCTTTCTCTCGCGAGTTCTACAGATGCCTATTAGGATGACAGATAACATTTCTGACCATACTATTTGGTAAATCTAAAATATTAAGCAAATATGTAATGACGTTGATGCAAACATTCGAATTAAGAGGGGTCGATTATTTTATTCAATAACGTTCAGAGAATCTATCAGAGACGTCCAAATGTCGTTAGAAACAGAGAAAAATGTTCTAAGGTCTTATGTAATATCTAATCACATATCTTTTCGTCTTAAATAACAACAAATAAGGAACTTTAACACTCATATGCGCTGAATGAAATATTTAGTTGTAAAACACGAAAATCAAAATGATATATTTTTTTCTTTTTAAAAAGCTTTCTCGCTTTTTCCTTTGTTGTGGGTTGATTAGCATCTGCAACAAATCAAGCGATAATTTTGCGAAGTAAAAATGCAAAATAAATGAAATCTAGGCATCAGAAAAATAAATTATTGCGTGCAAAACAAATATCCGACATATTATTAATATATTTCAATGATTAAAATGTCATTCGACCTTCAAAAAAAGATATTATACACCGAATATAAAATGAATCACTCAGAGAAAATACTTCCAAACAAACGGTTTGTGTTTGTTAATTATGAACACACACCGCGCATGCGTGCAAGGAAATACTTGACCAGCTATTTTTTGCTCTAATTTCTATTATTTTAGTCATCAATTAAGATTATGAAACTAATCGTGAAAAGTTCATTTGAGGAAATCATCTTGTAAAATAAAAATAAATATATAACGAAACCATTTTTCGATTTATTAAGAAAACCTCTATTTTTACATGATATATCTGTATTTTAATATTTAATGAAAATATTTAAAGCCATTATTGTTTCTTTCAAATAAAGAGGACAAAGCAAATGAAAATGGATTATGTCAGAAATTATCCCTTCTAATGGCGAAAGAAAATATCTCAGGGCTGACACTCCAATCAAGGTTAAAAAAAAACACTGTTTCCCATTCGATTACCGAAGTTAAACCATGACAAGCCTGGTCAGACCACTAGAGTAATTTGAAATATAACCGTTATCGCACGCCACCAAAACCTTTAGAAAAAGACAAAAGACCTTGCTAAACATAATGCACCACTGCGCTGAATATAAAAAAAGTCGCGCCGAAACGCAACACGCATCGCCTGATGATTGTGGTAAAGCATGAAACAACCTGTCGCTTATATTTACAAACGCTCAATCTGTGATATTGATCCTTTTTTACATATACATACAGCCTACCTTAAAACTATAATTTTATCTTATATATATATATATATATATATATATATATATATATATATATATATTTTATTTTATTTTATATATATATATATATATATATATATATATATATATGTATATATATATATATTCCAAAACTAAAATTTTTATCATCTATATATATTCCAAAATTCGCTTGAAAATGAAACAGAACTAGTGTTTTTAATTTAATTAAATAATTTAATTTGAAGTTGTTAGTTTCTGTTTTTGAAACATGGTAATTCCTGTGTACCGTAGGAACCATATTTTTATTTATAATATTTATGCTCTGTAAGTTTACCTTCAGCATTGGTATAAAAATAAAAATATCAATAAGAACACCGGATTACATATCTTACTGTTCTTTCTTTTTACTATAATATATATATTATATATGTTTCAATTCCCCTTGAGGTAATCGGATGTCTAGCCACACTGATGAGCTTCAGAAACTGTTTGTGAATGAGAATATATATATATATATATATATATATATATATATATATATATTATATATATATATATATATATATATATATATATATATCTGTGTGTGGGTGTGTGTAAAAATATATAGAAAATAGGAAAGAACTTGTTAGTTAAATAACCAAAGTTCTTTAGTATTTTTGTAATTATTTTAAAAAAAATAGTGCTCGATACAAAAGTAGAGCATAAATATAATTATTTATTTAAAAATATGCGTTGGAATCATATTTTTAAACTAATAATATATATATATATATATATATATATATATATATATATATATATATATATATATATATATATATAGAGTGTGGATCTTATATCGTAATTAATCATATTGGCATTGCTATTTAATTCTTTGTATAAATTTTTTTCTTTATGATATAAAATATAAGCTGCACACTCTAATATATTGACGACATCAGATCCCCAGGACAATAATAATCATAATCTTATATTCTGTGGAAAACGACTAAAACATTTTTACTTTGCCAATTGGATTATATTAAAGCCATTTCCATTTATCATTTAAATATACACAAGTAAATTTCGTCGATTTCTAATATTTCAAAATTCAAACATAATTCTCACTTTATCGATTTGAACAAGAGCTCTAGTGTCACGATATCACACGCTCGAAAACATATATTCTACTGTCAATAATAGCATAACCTTTCGGTTTGCCTATGTTTCACAAAATTGCGCTCTGAAGACAATAATTTTAAATTTTCGAAAGCATTTGGCATGTGTCTTCCGTCTGACAATAACTCGAATATAAGGATCTTATTATTCAAGGAATTGATACTAAATTAATGTTTGTTAGGTTCTGTTACCGAAGTGATTTCGCCATTAATCACATTAACGCTGCTATTTAATTCTTTGTATAAATTGTTTCTTTATGGTTAAGATGTCCATAAAGTTCGTGTGTACTTTAAAAAATTTAGAACTTTATTTTTATTTGCGATAGAAATAATTTTTAAAAAAGATTAGAAAGAAGTAAATCTATATTTCTTAAAGGTTTTATTGAAATTTTATTTACGTTTCCGCACATCCTCCGTTAAAGAGTAATACGATTTTGCAGTTCACGGAAAATATTTGCCAACTGATTTTTTCATCCATTTAGCAACAGTGTACCTATGAGGTAGTTCTTTATTGTATTTAATTCTAAACTTTCTTTCTACATCAATAGTAGAATTCAGTTCAGCCAACCAAAGGACATAGTTTACTTTTCTCTCATTTGAAGCCATGGAATCAAATTGATTCTGGAAAAAAGAAAGTAATTTTTACTTATCTAAAAATGATTGCAAATTTTGTGATAAAGAATTATTCAATAACTATACTTAAAACTAGGTACATTAAACTTTATAACATTTTTTACAGATTATTTCTATCGCAAATACAAATAACGTTATAATTATTTTAAAGTGCACACGAACTCTATGGACACCCTGTATACATATACATACATACATACATACATATATATATATATATATATATGACGATAACGTGACCATGTTTAAACGGAGCGCTGATCTTATAAAACTTTCAGTTATCTGTTTGGATAAGTCTTGTTCTTTTGTCCATCGACTTTGTCATGTTGAATTGATAATGTTAATTATATTTTATGAATATGTCCTGAAGATGCTTTATTAGACCGAAACGTCCGACGTTGATATATTAACATTAAAACAGCATAATTGCATATAAGGATTTTTGTTCATACTGTCGGATCTATATCCATATATTTGCTTACACACACACACACACACACACACATACACACATACACACACACACACACACATATATATATATATATATATATATATATGATTTAATATATTTTCTGCTTATGCATCATTTTATAGATAGATATCACGGAACCTAACAGGTGCTACCATCCTGGGTCAGGGTGGACTTGGCAATACCAGCAATTAAGAGGTGGTTACATGCTCCTCAAAACATCCTGATCAGAGGCCTTGCTGCTGGATGTAGTTTATCGTCCTACCCAGGACGCGGATGTAGTTTAACGAGACACGAGTCTGGTGTTTCTCTGTTTACAAAGATATCGGTGATACCACGCCGGGTCAGGGTAGACCTGGGAGCAACAGCAATTAAGAGAGGGTTCCTTGTTCGTCAAACCCTTACAATCAGAGATCTTGCTGCCAGATGTAGTTTTTGCAGTTTAGTACTAGGTCCTAAAGTATTTACTGGCAACCAGAATACCGAAGAAAAAATGGCAACCTACCGAGAGAAAATATTCTGTCTATTCAGCTATGAATCGAAAGACGCATGATCGACCATTTGTTTAACACAAATGTCAGTTAACTGAATGATTTCGACGATCACAGATATTGTCAAGAATCAATGTGGTGTCTGCGTGGTAGTTCGTCTGTTTTGTTCATATCCTCGTATATCTCTGGCATTATATATATATATATATATATATATATATATATATATATATATATAATTATTTATTTAAAATATGATTCCAAAACGCTACATAAGAAGTCTCATGTTTCAAAACAAGAGCCGAAAACTTCAATATAATTATTTAAATTAAATTGAGTTAGAATAAGCTCTGTTCCATCTTCAAGCGAATTTTTTTTTTGGAACCTGATTCCAAAAAAATTTCAAGCTGAAGATGGAACAGAGCTTATTTTAACTCAATTTTATATTGAGTTTTTGGCTTGTTTTGAAACATGAGACTTCTTATGTAGCGTTTTGAATCATATTTTAAATAAATAATTATATTTATGCTCTACTTTTGTATCGAGCACTATTTTTTAAAAATAATAACTAAAATACTAAGGGACTTTGGATTATTTACCTAACCAGTTCCTTCCTATTTTTTCTCTCTCTCTCTCTCTCTCTCTCTCTATATATATATATATATATATATATATATATATATATATATATGTGTGTGTGTGTGTCTGTGTGTGTGTGTGCGTGTGTGTGTGTGTTGTGTATTTACGCGGGAATCCTTCTTTCTTGCACATTTCATTGAATACGACAGACAAGGTGCTTTTATTTAGTTTTTTATCCAATTTCTCATACGATCTATTTTTTTTTTCTTTTCAGATGATAAATTATATAAAAATTGTCCGAATGTTCTTTTTATCCGAGCGCTTTTGGCTATACATGTAACCATTTTCAAGGATTAAATATTTCAGCTGTGAAATAAGGAACTGTTTCTTGCGCGTATGTTTTATAAAATAGTGTCGCTTTCCTTGTTGGGTGACATGACATGCAATTTAAAATGTGTGTACGAAAGAAGGATTGCTGCCTAAATACACACATTTTAAAGAGTATGAATTGGCAGCCAAAAAAGAAAGCGAAGCTATATGAAGATGCGGCAATATCTTGACCGTGTTTTGAAAAATGAAAATATTTTGTAAGACATACATGCGACAGACGATACGGACCCTGAAAATCTATACATTTTTTACTATGGTGTTACATGTTTATTCATGCCTTTACAACAAAATACGAAAGGTCTGCATGCCAAGAAATCTTTCAATGAGGTTTCTCTTTTTTACAGTAAGGTAGGGCAAACTATAGTGGTTTGCTACTAAGTAAATGGCATGGCCGTTCGTAGCAGGGAAGTTTAGTCTTGGCGGAACCAAGGAATATGTTTCGTCGTCCGAGCACTTTCTATAGTTGTAGCGATAGAGCAATGTGATACCCGGCATAACCGACCTGTGAGGAGGTTGATGGGTGGGGAGTAATTCCTCTTCATCAAGGACTCGGAGACGCTTTTGAACTCTACCAAGACCGGAAAGTTATCTTTGGAGGAGTTAAAATTAACATGGCAACATTTGCCTCACGTAACCACGGACTACCACAAGTTCGTTTTACATACAATGTTTATATTTATTTTACAATGCTGATACTCTTTTTGAGATGAACAGCTCTATGTTGCAATGTACATCAGATTATATATCTTACTGTTCTTTCTTTTTAATATATATATATATATATATATAATTGCTGGCTGTTTCTCTGTGGTTTACTGGTGGAAAGGCATATAAGTCAGGAAAGTTACTGTCTTAAAGTGCTCGATATCAAAATGTTAGGATAAAGCGTTAGAATCAATATGGAGAAAATATATATATATCTTACTTATTATAAAACGCAGATTGTGTGTGTGTCAGTACGTTTATATATTGGATCGGATTTTCTACATTTTTCAACCGATTTCAACAAAACTTCACAGGACTGCGTAAAATTACCTTGCGGTGGTTCTGACACAATTGGAAAAACACAATTGTTTTTGCACAAAATCAATTTGAAAACACGATAAAACACGATTCTGTCGCCAGAATGAAAGGGGGACAACTCATATCGAGTTATACTTATTATAAACCCAGCTTGTGTGTGTGTGTGTGTGTGTGTGTGTGTGTGTGTGTGTGTGTGTGTGTGTTTATATATGGGATCGGATTTCCTACATTTTTCAACCGATTTCAACAAAACTTCGCCTTTTTTGCATATAGTGTTTCTTATTGTCTTGCACACTTTTTTCTATATATTTACATTCAGAATACTTTAAAAATTCCATTTACAAGACAATTGTTTATAATAAAATTCTATTCAAATTCAATCGATAGACTCATAACGATTGAAAGCAATGTTTTTGTTTGAGTTTTGGTTTGACCAATTCGTAAAAAAAACAAAAAACTAAAAAAAACTAATTAAGACATGCGTGTCCGTCAACCTTAAACAATAATCTTTGTCAATTTTTATTTTTTCAGACTGTATGATGGTCGATACTTGATCTATCTCTTACTGTTACATCCCGGGCAACGCCGGACTCTACAGCTAGTATATATATATATATATATATATATATATATATATATATATATATATATATATATGAACAGTTCTATGTTGCAATCACATGTAAAGAGAGGAGAACAAGATTTTTTGTCTCTATTCTATTTTGCATCTTTTTGATCGTACGTAGGGCTATGGTATTATCGGAATAGCAGGATTTTTTTTTTAATTTGCCATATATTTTTAATTTCGTCATCTTTATGTTCATTAGCTTGTTCGGAAAACATCATCCGATTTTAGAATCAATTTTCATCACTGAATGAATGTATTTAAACAGAATTGAAATCAGTCAAAATATGAACGCTGGACATCTATACATAGCTCATCTCAGAAACATAGACAGGTACTGAAGATCCGAAACGTTGTGATAAACATGGCGACAAAGATGAGGACAATAGTCCGAATTATGTAAATAGTGTACATAATACCTCATCTCAGAAATATAGACAGATACTGAAAGGCCGAAACGTTGTAATAAACATGGCGACAAAGATGAGGACAATAGTCCGAATTATGTAAATAGTGTGCCTAATACCTCATCTCAGAAATATAGACAGATACTGAAAGGCCGAAACGTTGTAATAAACATGGCGACAAAGATGAGGACAATAGTCCGAATTATGTAAATAGTGTGCCTAATACCTCATCTCAGAAATATAGATACTGAAAGGCCGAAACGTTGTAATAAATATGGCGACAAAGATGAGGACAATAGTCCGAATTATGTAAATAATGTGCCTAATACCTCATCTCAGAAATATAGACAGATACTGAAAGGCCGAAACGTTGTAATAAACATGGCGACAAAGATGAGGACAATAGTCCGAATTATGTAAATAGTGTGCCTAATACCTCATCTCAGAAATATAGACAGATACTGAAAGGCCGAAACGTTGTAATAAACATGGCGACAAAGATGAGGACAATAGTCCGAATAATGTAAATAGTGTGCCTAATACCTCATCTCAGAAATATAGACAGATACTGAAAGGCCGAAACGTTGTAATAAACATGGCGACAAAGATGAGGACAATAGTCCGAATTATGTAAATAGTGTGCCTAATACCTCATCTCAGAAATATAGACAGATACTGAAAGGCCGAAACGTTGTAATAAACATGGCGACAAAGATGAGGACAATAGTCCGAATTATGTAAATAGTGTGCCTAATAACTCATCTCAGAAATATAGACAGATACTGAAAGGCCGAAACGTTGTAATAAATATGGCGACAAAGATTAGGACAATAGTCCGAATTATGTAAATAGTGTGCCTAATACCTCATCTCAGAAATATAGACAGATACTGAAAGGCCCGAAACCTTGATAAAAGTAAATCCTTAGTTTGCGTAAAAGATGAGGATTAACCACAGTAATCGAACAAATAATAACAAATAGTTTGTGCCTAATACCTCATCTCAGAAATATAGACAGATTCTGCCAATCAAAAGGCTACTAAACGGGAGGGAGAGTTGAGGCGATGGCGCATTCAAAGATCGACATCGCCCTTCAATCATAAGTTTATACCTAAACAAAACAAATAAACTTTTGAAAATGAAATCTTTGAATATAATTTCTGCATGTTTATTTTTGCAAAGGGAATGTCTTTTTGGCTTACAAAATATCTAGATCCTAGAAAAAGTGGTTGTTAGTTTGTGAGAGATCAGTGGATAATGGTGGATGCGTATTTTTTGTTTAATACAGGTTTTCAGAGTGTTGATCTATTTGCAGATATTTTGTTGTTAAATTTTGTTTTGTTTGAATGGAATCACCATTTCTAGTGACCTGGTGTTGTTCCTATAACAGACGTCCTCGGGTAACAGAGAAACTCGTCAGACAAAACTGCGTGAAATAATGAAATAAAACTCTCATATCTGTTTAGTGATAGCTTGCAATTTTTGGATTTTTTGTTTATTTATTTTGAAATGTTGCAGATGTTTGGAATAGAACAAGTTATTGAGTTAGTTTTGAGTTTCCGAATAATTCTCTGAAAACGACATTGAAATATAAAGATGGATGAAAGTGACGAAAAATTTAAATAAATTTTAAAAGATACAATTAAAGGAAAATTTATTTAATTATTTTTTTCTTTTTAATTTCAGAATTTTAGAGGTAGAACTGAAAGGTGAAACCTCTGATCAGTGAAATGTCTTAAAATTTCAATTTTAATTTTATTTCATATAATAAATCAAACCAAACAAATTGGGAAGTTTAAAATAGGTTCATCTAATTATAAATAAACTGTGATTTTAAAAACATAAGAGGAGGCGATTGAAAATTCGGGCCCCGGTCGACATCGCAATTGTCTCAAAAAACTAAAGTAAAATTCAATAATGATCGACAACGTTTATATAATGAAAAAGTATATTATAAATCCTTAATTTCCGTCGCCAGTGCTTCATCTAAAATAAATAAACTTTTTGAATGCTAAGAAATCTTTGAATATAATTTTGCAATGTTTATTTTTAAAATGAAAAGGGAATGTCTTTTTGGCTTAGTCAAAATACTTCATCTATAATAAATAAGAAAAAAGTAAATGGTTGTAAAGTTTAATAATGATCGACAAGTGGATCTAATGTTGGATGTAAATTTTTGTTTAATAACAAGGTCGACAAAGTGTTGATCTAATTTGCAGAAAGTCAAAATTTTGTTAAAATTAAAATTTGTTTTGTTTGAATGGAATAATAACGAAAATTAATAATTCTAGTGCAATGATTGTTCTTCATCTAATAAAACAGATAAACGTAAATACTAAATAAAAATTAATAATAAGAAAATGTTTCATCGTCAGAAAAAAATACTCGTCAAATAATGAAATAAACTGAAAATGCTTCATCTAATAAATAAACGAAGTTGAAAGTATATACTAATCAAAAATTTTTAATAATTTTTTGTGCTTTATTAATTTTAACTTTATATACTGTCAAAATGTTAATAATAATGAATAATGCAAATCTAATAAATAAACGAAGTTAGTTTTAGTCAAAAGTTTTAAAAATGACAATGCTTCATCTAATAAATAAACGAAGATGTGAACGTGATATAATACTTCATCTAATAAATAAACGAAGATGGATTCTAGGAAAATTTAAATACATTTTGGAAGGCTTAATTACATTTAAGATGGAGTTATACTAGTGATTTATAAATTTTCTTCAATTAATAAATAAACGAAGATGTATAAATCATTTGCCAAAGATACAAGCTATAAATAGAAAAAGTGTGATTTTTTATTTATTTAATTATTTTTTAAATAAACTTATTAGTCAAAAATTTTTTGATTACAAGCTTCATCTAATAAATAGAAATTAAACTATATAAATTCAAAAAATTTATAAAATGCTCACAAATTGTCTCAAAAAATAAACGAAAATGAAAAATACTAGTCAAAAATAATTGTTGACAACTTCATCTAATAAATAAAAGGTGAAAGTATATACTAGAAAAAATTTATATTATTGACAATACTTCATCTAATAAATAGTCGAAGATGAAATTATATACTAGTCAAAATTTATAAATAAAGATGGAAGTAAAGTCTAGTAAATATTAATAATAAATAAATAAACGACAATGCTTCATATACTACATAAATTTATAAATGAAAGAAAATTCTGGTAAAAATAAATAAGGTGAAAATATAACTAGTCAAAAAAAAAATAATGACTTCATCTATCTAATAAATAAACGAAGATGAAAGTAAATACTTGGTAAAAATTAATAATAATGATCGACAAGTCGTTATCTAATAAAAAAAAGATGTAAACTAGTCAAAAATTTATAAAATGAAAATGCTTCATCTAATAAATAAACAAATTATATACTAGTTTATAATAAGACAATGCTTCATCTAATAAATAAACGAAAGAGGAAAATTATATATCTTAAAATTAATAATAATGGTCGACAATGAGTCAATTAATAAAAATGAAAATAAAAGTAAATACTAAGCGAAAATTAATAAATAAACGAAATGGTATATACTAGTCAAAAATTAATAATGACTTCATCTACTAATAAATGTAGATAAAAGTAAATACTAAATAAAAATTAATAATAATAATCGATAATGTTTCATCTAATAAAAACGAAGATAAAAGAAAATACTCGTCAAAAATTTATAATAATGACTGAAAATGCTTCATCTAATAAATAAACGAAGATGAAATTATATACTAGTCAAAAATTTATAATAATGACTGACAATGCTTCATCTAATAAATAAACGAAGGTGAAAGTATATACTAGTCAAAAATTAATAATAATGACTGACAATGCTTCATCTAATAAACGAAGATGAAAGAAAATGAAAGTATATACTAATAAATAAACAAAAACTAGTCAAAAATTAATAATAATGACTGACAATGCTTCATCTAATAAATAATGAAATATATACTAGTCAAAAATTTATAATAATGACCGACAATACTTCATCTAATAAATAAACGAAGGTGAAAGTATATACTAGTCAAAAATTAATAATAATGACTGACAATGCTTCATCTAATAAATAAACGAAGATGAAAGTATATACTAGTCAAAAATTTATAATAATGACTGACAATGCTTCATCTAATAAATAAACGAAGGTGAAAGTATATACTAGTCAAAAATTTATAATAATGACTGACAATGCTTCATCTAATAAATAAACGAAGATGAAAGTATATACTAGTCAAAATTATTAATAATATGACTGACAATGCTTCATCTAATAAATAAACGAAGATGACAGTATAGTACTAGTCAAAATTTATAATAATGACTGACAATGCTTCATCTAATAAATAAACGAAGATGAAAGTATATACTAGTCAAAATTTATAATAATGACTGACAATGCTTCATCTAATAAATAAACGAAGATGTAAATACTAGTCAAAATTTATAATAATGACTGACAATGCTTCATCTAATAAATAAACAAAGATGAAAGTATATACTAGTCAAAATGAATAATAATGAGTGACAATGCTTCATCTAATAAATAAACGAAGGTGAAAGTAAAATGTCAAAAATTAATAATATACTAGTCAAAATTTATAATAATGACTCAAAGCTGAATTTTAACAATGCTTCATCTAATAAATAAACGAAGATGAAAGTAAATACTAGTCAAAATTTATAATAATGACTGACAATGCTTCATCTAATAAATAAACGAAGGATGAAAGTATATACTAGTCAAAAAAAATTTATAATAATGACTGACAATGCTTCATCTAATAAATAAACGAAGATGAAATTATATACTAGTGAAAAAATTTATAATAATGACGACAATGCTTCATCTAATAAATAAACGAAGATGAAAGTATATACTAGTCAAAAAAATTAATAATCTGACAATGCTTCATCTAATAAATAAACGAAGATGAAAGTAAATGCTAATCAAAATTAATAATAATGACTGACAATGCTTCATCTAATAAATAAACGAAGATGAAAAGTATATACTAGTCAAAATTTATAATAATGACTGACAATGCTTCATCTAATAAATAAACGAAGATGAAAGTATATACTAGTCAAAAAAATTTATAATAATGACTGACAATGCTTCATCTAATAAATAAACGAAGATGAAATATATACTAGTCAAAAATTTATAATAATGACTGACAATGCTTCATCTAATAAATAAACGAAGATGAAAGTATATACTAGTCAAAAAATTTATAATAATGACTGACAATGCTTCATCTAATAAATAAACGAAGATGAAAGTAATATACTAGTCAAAATTAATAATAATGACTGACAATGCTTCATCTATAAATAAACGAAAGTATATACTAGTCAAAATTTATAATAATGACTGACAATGCTTCATCTAATAAATAAACGAAGATAAAAGTATATACTAGTCAAAAATTAGTAATGACTGACAATGCACCATTATAAATAATGACTGACAGAAAATGCTAATCATCTTCAATAAATAAACGAATACTAGAAAGTTTTACTAGAAGATGAAATGTATCATCTAATAACTAAAGTCAAATATTTATAATAATGACTGACAATGCTTCATCTAATAAATAAACGAAGATGAAAGTATATATTAGTCAAAAATTTATAATAATGACTGACAATGCTTCATCTAATAAATAAACGAAGATGAAAGTCAAAAATTTATATATACGATAAAGATGAGTAAATCTAGTCAAAATTTATAATAATGACTGACAATGCTTCATCTAATAAATAAACGAAGGTGAAAGTATAAATACTAAAAAAAATTTATAATAATGACTGACAATGCTTCATCTAATAATAAATAAACGAAGATGAAAGTATATACTAGTCAAAATTTATAATAATGACTGACAATGCTTCATCTAATAAATAAACGAAACGAAAGTATATACTAGTGAAATGATAATGATGACTGACAAGCTTCATCTAATAAATAAACGAAGATGAAAAATATACTAGTCAAAATATAATAATAATGACTTCTTCATCTAATAAATAAACGAAAGGTGAAATTATATACTAGTCAAAAATTTATAATAATGACTGACAATGCTTCATCTAATAAATAAACGAAGATGAAATTATATACTAGTCAAAATTAATAATAATGACTGACAATGCTTCATCTAATAAATAAACGAAATGAAAGTATATACTAGTCAAAAATTACTAATGACTGACAATGCTTCATCTAATAAATAAACGAAGGTGAAAGTATATACTAGTCAAAAATTTATAATAATGACTGACAATGCTTCATCTAATAAATAAACGAAGATGAAATTATATACTAGTCAAAAATTTATAATAATGACTGACAATGCTTCATCTAATAAATAAACGAAGATGAAATAAATACTAGTCAAAATTAATAATAATGACTGACAATGCTTCATCTAATAAATAAACGAAGATGAAATTATATACTAGTCAAAAATTTATAATAATGACTGACAATGCTTCATCTAATAAATAAACGAAGATGAAAGTATATACTAGTAAAAAAATTTATAATAATGACTGACAATGCTTCATCTAATAAATAAACGAAGATGAAAGTATATACTAGTCAAAATTAATAATAATGACTGACAATGCTTCATCTAATAAATAAACGAAGATGAAAGTATATACTAGTCAAAAATTTATAATAATGACTGACAATGCTTCATCTAATAAATAAACGAAGGTGAAAGTATATACTAGTCAAAAATTTATAATAATGACTGACAATGCTTCATCTAATAAATAAACGAAGATGAAAGTATATACTAGTCAAAAATTAATAATAATGACTGACAATGCTTCATCTAATAAATAAACGAAGATGAAAGTATATACTAGTCAAAAATTTATAATAATGACTGACAATGCTTCATCTAATAAATAAACGAAGATGAAAGTATATACTAGTCAAAAATTTATAATAATGACTGACAATGCTTCATCTAATAAATAAACGAAGGTGAAAGTATATACTAGTCAAAAATTAATAATATGACTAGCTTCATCTAATAAATAAACGAAGATGAAATTAACTAGTCAAAAATTAATAATAATGACTGACAAACTTCATCTAATAAATAAACGAAGATGAAATTATATACTAGTCAAAAATTTATAATAATGACTGACAATGCTTCATCTAATAAATAAACGAAGATGAAAGTATATACTAGTCAAAAATTAATAATAATGACTGACAATGCTTCATCTAATAAATAAACGAAGTTTTGAAATTATATACTAGTCAAAAATTTATAATAATGACTGACAATGCTTCATCTAATAAATAAACGAAGATGAAAGTATATACTAGTTTAAAAAAATTTATAATAATGACTGACAATGCTTCATCTAATAAATAAACGAAGATGAAAGTATACTAGTCAAAATTAATAATAATGACTGACAATGCTTCATCTAATAAATAAACGAAGATGAAATTATATACTAGTCAAAAATCATTGAAATTATAATAATGACTGACAATGCTTCATCTAATAAATAAACAAGAAAAGATGAAAGTATATACTAGTCAAAATTTATAATGACTGACAATGCTTCATCTAATAAATAAAACGAAAGATGAAAGTATATACTAGTCAAAAATTTATAATAATGACTGACAATGCTTCATCTAATAAATAAAAAAGATGAAAGTAAATACTAGTCAAAAATTTATAATAATGATGACAATGCTTCATCTAATAAATAAACGAAGATGAAAGTATATACTAGTCAAAAAAAATAATAATGACTGACAATGCTTCATCTAATAAATAAACGAAGATGAAAGTATATACTAGTCAAAAATTAATAATAATGACTGACAATGCTTCATCTAATAAATAAACGAAGATGAAAGTAAATGCTAGTCAAAAATTAATAATAATGACTGACAATGCTTCATCTAATAAATAAACGAAGATGAAAGTATATACTAGTCAAAAATTAATAATAATGACTGACAATGCTTCATCTAATAAATAAACGAAGATGAAAGTATATACTAGTCAAAAATTAATAATAATGACTGACAATGCTTCATCTAATAAATAAACGAAGATGAAAGTATATACTAGTCAAAAATTAATAATAATGACTGACAATGCTTCATCTAATAAATAAACGAAGATGAAAGTATATACTAGTCAAAAATTAATAATAATGACTGACAATGCTTCATCTAATAAATAAACGAAGATGAAAGTATATACTAGTCAAAATTAATAATAATGACTGACAATGCTTCATCTAATAAATAAACGAAGATGAAAAGTATATACTAGTCAAAATTAATAATAATGACTGACAATGCTTCATCTAATAAATAAACGAAGATGAAAGTATATACTAGTCAAAAATTAATAATAATGACCGACAATGCTTCATCTAATAAATAAACGAAGATGAAAGTATATACTAGTCAAAAATTTATAATAATGACTGACAATGCTTCATCTAATAAATAAACGAAGATTGAAAAGTATATACTAGTCAAAATAAAACGAAGATAATAATGACAAAATTAATGACAATGCTTCATCTAATAAATAAACGAAGGTGAAAGTATATACTAGTCAAAAATTTATAATAATGACTGACAATGCTTCATCTAATAAATAAACGAAGATGAAAGTATATACTAGTCAAAAATTTATAATAATGACTGACAATGCTTCATCTAATAAATAAACGAAGATGAAAGTATATACTAGTCAAAAATTAATAATAATGACTGACAATGCTTCATCTAATAAATAAACGAAGATGAAAGTAATATACTAGTCATCTAAAAATTAATAATAATGACTTAATGACTGACAATGCTTCATCTAATAAATAAACGAAGATGAAAGTATATACTAGTCAAAAATTTATAATAATGACTGACAATGCTTCATCTAATAAATAAACGAAGATGAAAGTATATACTAGTCAAAAATTAATAATAATGACTGACAATGCTTCATCTAATAAATAAACGAAGATGAAATTATATACTAGTCAAAAAATTAATAATAATGACTGACAATACTTCATCTAATAAATAAACGAAGATGAAATTATATACTAGTCAAAATTTATAATAATGATTGACAATGCTTCATCTAATAAATAAACGAAGATGAAAGTATATACTAGTCAAAAATTAATAATAATGACTGACAATGCTTCATCTAATAAATAAACGAAGATGAAAGTATATACTAGTCAAAAATTAATAATAATGACTGACAATGCTTCATCTAATAAATAAACGAAAATGAAAGTATATACTAGTCAAAAATTAATAATAATGACTGGACAATGCTTTCATCTAATAAATAAACGAAGATGAAAGTATATACTAGTCAAAAAATTAATAATAATGACTGACAATGCTTCATCTAATAAATAAACGAAGATGAAAGTATATACTAGTCAAAATTAATAATAATGACTGACAATGCTTCATCTAATAAATAAACGAAGATGAAAGTATATACTAGTCAAAAATTAATAATAATGACTGACAATGCTTCATCTAATAAATAAACGAAGATGAAAGTATATACTAGTCAAAAATTAATAATAATGACTGACAATGCTTCATCTAATAAATAAACGAAGATGAAAGTATATACTAGTCAAAAATTAATAATAATGACTGACAATGCTTCATCTAATAAATAAACGAAGATGAAATTATATACTAGTCAAAAATTAATAATAATGACTGACAATGCTTCATCTAATAAATAAACGAAGATGAAAGTATATACTAGTCAAAAATTAATAATAATGACTGACAATGCTTCATCTAATAAATAAACGAAGATGAAAGTATATACTAGTCAAAAATTAATAATAATGACTGACAATGCTTCATCTAATAAATAAACGAAGATGAAAGTAAATGCTAGTCAAAAATTAATAATAATGACTGACAATGCTTCATCTAATAAATAAACGAAGTATATGTCAAAAAGTA
Organism: Acanthosepion pharaonis; assembly: GCA_903632075.3. Taxonomy (NCBI): domain Eukaryota; kingdom Metazoa; phylum Mollusca; class Cephalopoda; order Sepiida; family Sepiidae; genus Acanthosepion; species Acanthosepion pharaonis. The sequence goes on from CAHIKZ030000425.1 coordinate 163,776, forward strand.
TATACTAGTCGAAGAAAAATTCAAAAAATAATAATGACTGACAATGCTTCATCTAATAAATAAACGAAGATGAAAGTATATACTAGTCAAAATTTATAATGACTGACAATGCTTCATCTAATAAATAAACGAAGATGAAATTATATACTAGTCAAAAATTTATAATAATGACTGACAATGCTTCATCTAATAAATAAACGAAGATGAAAGTATATACTAGTCAAAAATTTATAATAATGACTGACAATGCTTCATCTAATAAATAAACGAAGATGAAAGTATATACTAGTCAAAAATTTATAATAATGACTGACAATGCTTCATCTAATAAACAAACGAAGATGAAAAGTAAATGCTAGTAAAAAAAATGATAATGGATGACAATACTAAAACGAAGTCAAAATTTCAAAAAATAATAATGACTGACAATGCTTCATCTAATAAATAAACGAATGATGAAAAGTATAAATACTAGTAAATGCGTCAAAAAATTAATAATAATGACTGACAATGCTTCATCTAATAAATAAACGAAGATGAAAAAGTATATACTAGTCAAAATTAATAATGACTGACAATGCTTCATCTAATAAATAAACGAAGATGAAAGAAATATACTAGTCAAAAATTAATAATAATGACTGACAATGCTTCATCTAATAAATAAACGAAGATGAAAGTATATACTAGTCAAAAATTAATAATAATGACTGACAATGCTTCTAATAAATCTAATAAATAAAAAAAGATGAAAGTATATACTAAAGTCGAAGATGAAATTTATCAAAAATAATAATAATGACAATGCTTCATCTAATAAATAAACGAAGATGAAAGTATATACTAGTCAAAAATTAATAATAATGACTGACAATGCTTCATCTAATAAATAAACGAAGATGAAAGTATATACTAGTCAAAAATTAATAATAATGACTGACAATGCTTCATCTAATAAATAAACGAAGATGAAAGTAAATGCTAGTCAAAATTTATAATAATGACTGACAATGCTTCATCTAATAAATAAACGAAGATGAAAGTATATACTAGTCAAAAATTTATAATAATGACTGACAATGCTTCATCTAATAAATAAGCGAAGATGAAAGTATACTAGTCAAAAAATTAATAATAATGACTGACAATGCTTCATCTAATAAATAAACTGAAAGTCTAGTCAAAAATTTATAATAATGACTGACAATGCTTCATCTAATAAATAAACGAAGATGAAAAGTATATACTAGTCAAAATTAATAATAATATTTGACAAAAATCTAATAAATAAACGAAGATGAAAGTATATACTAGTCAAAAATTAATAATAATGACCTGACAATGCTTCATCTAATAAATAAACGAATGAAAGTATATACTAGTCAAAAATTAATAATAATGACTGACAATGCTTCATCTAATAAATAAACGAAGATGAAAAGTATATACTAGTCAAAAATTAATAATAATGACTGACAATATTTCATCTAATAAATAAACGAAGATGAAAGTATATGCTAGTCAAAATTTATAATAATGACTGACAATGCTTCATCTAATAAATAAACGAAGATGAAAGTATATACTAGTCAAAAAATTAATAATAATGACTGACAATGCTTCATCTAATAAATAAACGAAGATGAAAGTATATACTAGTCAAAATTAATAATAATGACTGACAATGCTTCATCTAATAAATAAACGAAGATGAAAGTATATACTAGTCAAAAATTAATAATAATGACTGACAATGCTTCATCTAATAAATAAACGAAGATGAAAGTATATACTAGTCAAAAATTAATAATAATGACTGACAATGCTTCATCTAATAAATAAACGAAGATGAAAGTATATACTAGTCAAAAATTAATAATAATGACTGACAATGCTTCATCTAATAAATAAACGAAGATGAAAGTATATACTAGTCAAAAATTAATAATAATGACTGACAATGCTTCATCTAATAAATAAACGAAGATGAAAGTATATACTAGTCAAAAATTAATAATAATGACTGACAATGCTTCATCTAATAAATAAACGAAGATGAAATTATATACTAGTCAAAAATTTATAATAATGACCGACAATGCTTCATCTAATAAATAAACGAAGATGAAAAAGTATATACTAGTCAAAATTAATAATAATGACTGACAATGCTTCATCTAATAAATAAACGAAGATGAAAGTAAATGCTAGTCAAAAATTAATAATAATGACTGACAATGCTTCATCTAATAAATAAACGAAGATGAAAGTATATACTAGTCAAAAATTAATAATAATGACTGACAATGCTTCATCTAATAAATAAACGAAGATGAAATTATATACTAGTCAAAAATTTATAATAATGACTGACAATGCTTCATCTAATAAATAAACGAAGATGAAAGTATATACTAGTCAAAAATTAATAATAATGACTGACAATGCTTCATCTAATAAATAAACGAAGGTGAAAGTATATACTAGTCAAAAATTTATAATAATGACTGACAATGCTTCATCTAATAAATAAACGAAGATGAAAGTATATACTAGTCAAAAATTAATAATAATGACTGACAATGCTTCATCTAATAAATAAACGAAGATGAAATTATATACTAATCAAAAATTTATAATAATGACTGACAATGCTTCATCTAAATAAATAAACGAAGATGAAATTATATACTAGTCGAAAAATTAATAATAATGACTGACAATGCTTCATCTAATAAATAAACGAAAATGAAAGTATATACTAGTCAAAAAATTTATAATAATGACTGACAATGCTTCATCTAATAAATAAACGAAGATGAAAGTATATACTAGTCAAAATTAATAATAATGACTGACAATGCTTCATCTAATAAATAAACGAAAATGAAAGTAATATACTAGTCAAAAATTAATAAAATAATGACTGACAATGCTTCATCTAATAAATAAACGAAAATGAAAGTATAATACTAGTCAAAAATTAATAATAACTGACAAGCTTCATCTAATAAATAAACGAAGATGAAAAAATATACTAGTCAAAAATTAATAATAATGACTGACAATGCTTCATCTAATAAATAAACGAAAAATGAAAGTATATACTAGTCAAAAATTAATAATAATGACTGACAATGCTTCATCTAATAAATAAACGAAGATGAAAGTATATACTAGTCAAAAATTTATAATAATGACTGACAATGCTTCATCTAATAAATAAACGAAAATGAAAGTATATACTAGTCAAAAATTAATGATAATGACTGACAATGCTTCATCTAATAAATAAACGAAAATGAAAGTATATACTAGTCAAAAATTAATAATAATGACTGACAATGCTTCATCTAATAAATAAACGAAGATGAAAGTATATACTAGTCAAAAATTAATAATAATGACTGACAATGCTTCATCTAATAAATAAACGAAGATGAAAGTATATACTAGTCAAAAATTTATAATAATGACTGACAATGCTTCATCTAATAAATAAACGAAGATGAAAGTATATACTAGTCAAAAATTAATAATAATGACTGACAATGCTTCATCTAATAAATAAACGAAGATGAAAGTATATACTAGTCAAAAATTAATAATAATGACTGACAATGCTTCATCTAATAAATAAACGAAGATGAAAAGTATATACTAGTCAAAATTAATAATAATGACTGACAATGCTTCATCTAATAAATAAACGAAGATGAAAGTATATACTAGTCAAAAATTAATAATAATGACTGACAATGCTTCATCTAATAAATAAACGAAGATGAAAGTATATACTAGTCAAAAATTAATAATAATGACAATGACAATAAATAAACGAAAATAAATAAACGAATTAATGAAAGACAAATCATCTAAGTCAAAAATTAGTCAAAAATAATGACTGACAATGCTTCATCTAATAAATAAACGAAGATGAAAGTATATACTAGTCAAAAATTAATAATAATGACTGACAATGCTTCATCTAATAAATAAACGAAGATGAAAGTATATACTAGTCAAAAATTAATAATAATGACTGACAATGCTTCATCTAATAAATAAACGAAAATGAAAGTATATACTAGTCAAAAATTAATAATAATGACTGACAATGCTTCATCTAATAAATAAACGAAGATGAAAGTAAATGCTAGTCAAAAATTAATAATAATGACTGACAATGCTTCATCTAATAAATAAACGAAAATGAAAGTATATACTAGTCAAAAATTAATAATAATGACTGACAATGCTTCATCTAATAAATAAACGAAGATGAAAGTATATACTAGTCAAAAATTAATAATAATGACTGACAATGCTTCATCTAATAAATAAAAAGATGAAAGTATATACTAGTCAAAAATTAATAATAATGACTGACAATGCTTCATCTAATAAATAAACGAAGATGAAAGTATATACTAGTCAAAAAATTAATGATAATGACTGACAATGCTTCATCTAATAAATAAACGAAGATGAAAGTATATACTAGTCAAAAATTAATAATAATGTTGACAATGCTTCATCTAATAAATAAAACGAAGATGAAAGTATATACTAGTCAAAAATTAATAATAATGACTGACAATGCTTCATCTAATAAATAAACGAAGATGAAAGTATATACTAGTCAAAAATTAATAAAATGACTGACAATGCTTCATCTAATAAATAAACGAAGATGAAAGTAAATACTAGTCAAAAATTAATGATAATGACTGACAATGCTTCATCTAATAAATAAACGAAGATGAAATTATATACTAGTCAAAATTAATAATAATGACTGACAACAATGCTTCATCTAATAAATAAACGAAGATGAAAGTATATACTAGTCAAAATTAATAATAATGACTGACAATGCTTCATCTAATAAATAAACGAAGATGAAAGTATATACTAGTCAAAAATTAAAATTAATAATAAATGAAGATGAAAGACAATGCTTCATCTTCTAATAAATAAACGAAGATGAAAGTATATACTAGTCAAAATTAATAATAATGACTGACAATGCTTCATCTAATAAATAAACGAAGATGAAAGTATATACTAGTCAAAATTAATAATAATGACTGACAATGCTTCATCTAATAAATAAACGAAGATGAAAGTATATACTAGTCAAAAATTAATAATAATGACTGACAATGCTTCATCTAATAAATAAACGAAGATGAAAGTATATACTAGTCAAAAATTAATAATAATGACTGACAATGCTTCATCTAATAAATAAACGAAGATGAAAGTATATACTAGTCAAAAAAATTAATAATAATGACTGACAATGCTTCATCTAATAAATAAACGAAGATGAAAGTATATACTAGTCAAAAAAAATTAATAATAATGACTGACAATGCTTCATCTAATAAATAAACGAAGATGAAAGTATATACTAGTCAAAAATTAATAATAATGACTGACAATAGCTTCATCTAATAAATAAATGAAAAGTATATACTAGTCAAAATTAATAATAATGCTAGTCAAAAAATAAAACGAAAATGAAATAAATACTAGTCAAAAATTTAAACAATGACTGACAATGCTTCATCTAAATAAACGAAAATGAAAGTATATACTAGTCAAAAATTAATAATAATGACTGACAATGCTTCATCTAATAAATAAACGAAGATGAAAGTATATACTAGTCAAAAATTAATAATAATGACTGACAATGCTTCATCTAATAAATAAACGAAGATGAAAGTATATACTAGTCAAAAATTAATAATAATGACTGACAATGCTTCATCTAATAAATAAACGAAGATGAAAGTAAATGCTAGTCAAAAATTAATAATAATGACTGACAATGCTTCATCTAATAAATAAACGAAGATGAAAGTATATACTAGTCAAAAATTAATAATAATGACTGACAATGCTTCATCTAATAAATAAACGAAGATGAAAGTATATACTAGTCAAAAAATTAATAATAATGACTGACAATGCTTCATCTAATAAATAAACGAAGATGAAAGTATATACTAGTCAAAAATTAATAATAATGACTGACAATGCTTCATCTAATAAATAAACGAAAATGAAAATATACTAGTCAAAAATTAATAATAATGACTGACAATGCTTCATCTAATAAATAAACGAAGATGAAAAGTATATACTAGTCAAAAAATTAATGATAATGACTGACAATGCTTCATCTAATAAATAAACGAAGATGAAAGTATATACTAGTCAAAAATTAATGATAATGACTGACAATGCTTCATCTAATAAATAAACGAAGATGAAAGTATATACTAGTCAAAAATTAATAATAATGACTGACAATGCTTCATCTAATAAATAAACGAAGATGAAAGTAAATGCTAGTCAAAAATTAATAATAATGACTGACAATGCTTCATCTAATAAATAAACGAAGATGAAAGTAAATGCTAGTCAAAAATTAATAATAATGACTGACAATGCTTCATCTAATAAATAAACGAAGATGAAAGTATATACTAGTCAAAAATTAATAATAATGACTGAACAATGAAAATTCTATCTAATAAATAAAATAATGATGAAAGCTTTATCTAATAAATAAACGAAAATGAAAAAAATTAATAAAATAATGACTGACAATGCTTCATCTAATAAATAAACGAAAATGAAAGTATATACTAGTCAAAAATTAATGATAATGACTGACAATGCTTCATCTAATAAATAAACGAAATGAAAGTATATACTAGTCAAAAAATTAATAATAATGACTGACAATGCTTCATCTAATATAAATAAACGAAGATGAAAGTATATACTAAGATCAAAAATTAATAATAATGACTGACAATGCTTCATCTAATAAAAAATAAAACAAAAGAAAATGAAAAGTAATAATACTAGTCAAAAATTAATAATAATGATAATGACTGACAATGCTTCATCAATAAATAAACGAAGATGAAAGTAAAATGCTAGTCAAAATTAATAATAATGACTGACAATGCTTCATCTAATAAATAAACGAAAATGAAAGTATATACTAGTCAAAAATTAATGATAATGACTGACAATGCTTCATCTAATAAAATAAACGAAGATGAAAGTATATACTAGTCAAAATTAATAATAATGGGACTGACAATACTTCATCTAATAAATAAACGAAAATGAAAGTAAATACTAGTCAAAATTAATAATAATGACTGACAATGCTTCATCTAATAAATAAACGAAGATGAAAGTAAATGCTAGTCAAAAAATAATAATGATCGACAATGCTATCATCTAATAAATAAACGAAAATGAAAGTATATGCTAGTCAAAAAAATTAATAATAATGATATGACAGTACTTCATCAATAATAAACGAAAAATGAAAGCATATACTAGTCAAAATTAATAATAATGACTGACAATAAGCCATCTAATAAATAAACGAAATGAAAGCATATATACTAGTCAAAAAATTATTAATAATGACTGACAGTCAAAATTTATAATAATGCTGACAATCATCTAATAAATAAACGAAAATGAAATTATATACTAGTCAAAAATTAATAATAATGACTGACAATGCTTCATCTAATAAATAAACGAAGATGAAAAGATATACTAGTCAAAAATTAATAATAATGACTGACAATGCTTCATCTAATAAATAAACGAAATGAAAGTATATACTAGTCAAAAATTAATGATAATGACTGACAATGCTTCATCTAATAAATAAACGAAGATGAAAATATATACTAGTCAAAAATTAATAATAATGACTGGACAATGCTTCATCTAATAAATAAACGAAGATGAAAGTATATACTAGTCAAAAAATTAATGATAATGACTGACAATGCTTCATCTAATAAATAAACGAAGAAAAGTATATACTAGTCAAAAATTAATACTATTCTGACAAAAATTAAATAAAATGAAAATGAATAAAAATTAATGATAATGACTTCATCTAATAAATAAACGAAGATGAAAGTATATACTAGTCAAAAATTAATGATAATGACTGACAATGCTTCATCTAATAAATAAACGAAAATGAAAGTATATACTAGTCAAAAAAATTAATAATGACTGACATCAATAATAAATAAACGAAATGCTATATACTAGTCAAAATAAATAAATTGACAATGCTTCATCTAATAAATAAACGAAGATGAAAGTATATACTAGTCAAAAATTAATAATAATGACTGACAATGCTTCATCTAATAAATAAACGAAAATGAAAGTATATACTAGTCAAAATTAATGATAATGACTGACAATGCTTCATCCTAATAAATAAACGAAAATGAAAGTATATACTAGTCAAAATTAATGATAATGACCGACAATGCTTCATCTAATAAATAAACAAAATGAAAAGTATATACTAGTCAAAAATTAATGATAATGACTGACAATGCTTCATCTAATAAATAAACGAAAATGAAAGTATACTAGTCAAAAAAATGATAATGACTGACAATGTCATACTAGTCGAAAATGAAAAATTAATTAGTCAAAATTAATAATAATGACTGACAATGTTCATCTAATAAATAAACGAAGATGAAAGTATATACTAGTCAAAAAATTAATAATAATGACTGACAAATGCTTCATCTAATAAATAAACGAAAATGAAAGTATATACTAGTCAAAATTAATGATAATGACGAGCAATGCTTCATCTAATAAATAAACGAAAATGAAAGCATATACTAGTCAAAAATTAATGATAATGACTGACAACAAGCTTCATCTAATAAATAAACGAAAATGAAAGTATATATTTAGTCAAAATTAATAATAATGACTGACAATGCTTCATCTAATAAATAAACGAAAAATGTGAAAAGTATATACTTGAATAAAAATTGGTCATTAATGACTGACAATGTTTCATCTAATAAATAAACAAAAATGAAATAGTTATGCCCAGTCAAAAAATTAATAATGTGACTGACAATGCTTCATCTAATAAAATAAACGAAAATGAAAGCATATACTAGTCAAAAAATTAATGATAATGACTGACAATGCTTCATCTAATAAAAAACGAAAATGAGTATATACTAGTCAAAATTAATGAATGACAATGGCTTCATCTAATAAATAAACGAAAAATGAAAGTATATAGTCAAAAATAAAAATTAATGATAATGACTGACAATGTTTACTATCAAGAATTAAATAAACGAAAATAATCTAATAAATAAACGAAAATGAAAAAATCAAAATAATAATGACTGACAATGCTTCATCTAATAAATAAACGAAATGAAAATATATACTCAAAAAATTAATAATAATGACTGACAATGCTTCATCCTAATAAATAAACGAAAATGAAAAGTATATACTGAAGTCAAAATTAATAATAATGACGACAATGCTTCATCTAATAAATAAACGAAAATGAAAGTATATCCTAGTCAAAAATTAATAATAATGACTGACAATGCTTCATCTAATAAATAAAACAAAAATGAAAGTATATACTAGTCCAAAAATTAATAATAATGACTGACAAGTACTTCATCTAATAAAATAAACGAAATACTGATCAAAAAGCATATACTAGCCTAATCCTAATAAATAAACAAAAAAAAATTATTAATAATAATGACTGACAAGCTTCATCTAATAAATAAATGAAAATGAAAGTATATACTAGCTTTCAAAAAATTTAATAATAATGACTGACAATGCTTCATCTAATAAATAAACGAAAATGAAAAGTATATACTAGTCAAAAATTAATAATAATGACTGACAATGCTTCATCTAATAAATAAACGAAGATGAAAAGTATATACTAGTCAAAATTAATGATAAAAAAATTAATAAATAAAGAAAATGAAAGACTGACAATGACAGTTCATCTAATAAATAAACGAAGATGAAAGTATATACTAGTCAAAATTAATAATAATGACTGACAAATGCTTCATCTAATAAATAAACGAAAATAAACGAAAATGAAAGTATATACTATCTAATAAATAAACGAAAAGTAAAGAAAAATTAGTCGATACGACTGACAATGCTTCATCTAATAAATAAACGAAAATGAAAAGTATATACTAGTCAAAATTAATAATAATAATGACTGACAATGCTTCCATCTAATAAATAAACGAAAATGAAAGTATATACTAGTCAAAAATTAATAATAATGACTGACAATGCTTCATCTAATAAAATAAACGAAATGAAAGTATATACTAGTCAAAAATTAATGAATAATGATTGACAATGCTTCATCTAATAAAAACGAAATGAAAGTATATACTAGTCAAAATTAATGATAATGACTGACAATGCTTCATCTAATAAATCAAAAAACGAAATGAAAGTATATACTAGTCGAAAGAAGAAAATTAATCAAAATAATGACTGACAATGCTTCATCTAATAAATAAACGAAAATGAAAGTATATACTAGTCAAAAATTAATAATAATGACTGACAATGCTTCATCTAATAAATAAACGAAAAATGAAAGTATATACTAGTCAAAAATTAATAATAATGACTGACAATGCTTCATCTAATAAATAAACGAAAAATGAAAAAGTATATACTAGTCAAATTATTAATAATGACTGACAATACTTCATCTAATAAATAAACGAAAATGAAAGTATATAAATCAAAAAGTATATACTAGCCATCTAATAAAAAATGATATACTAGTCAAAATTAATGACTGACAATGCTTCATCTAATAAATAAACGAAAATGAAAGTAAATGCTAGTCAAAATTAATAATAATGACTGACAATGTTTCATCTAATAAATAAACGAAGATGAAAAAGTATATACTAGTCAAAAATTAATAATAATGACTGACAATGCTTCATCTAATAAATAAACGAAGATGAAAGTATATACTAGTCAAAAATTAATAAATAATGACTGACAATGCTTCATCTAATAAATAAACGAAGATGAAAGATGAAAGTAAATAAACGAAATAAAAGTATATACTAGCCAAAATTTAGTCAAAAATTAATAATAATGACTGACAATGCTTCATCTAATAAATAAACGAAAATGAAAGTATATACTAGTCAAAAAATTAATGATAATGACTGACAATGCTTCATCTAATAAATAAACGAAGATGAAAGTATATACTAGTCAAAATTAATAATAATGACTGACAATGCTTCATCTAATAAATAAACGAAGATGAAATAAACTAGTCAAAATTAATAATAATGACTGACAATGCTTCATCTAATAAATAAACGAAAATGAAAGTATATACTTAGTCAAAAATTAATAATAATGACTGTAAGCTACATCTAATAAATAAACGAAAATGAAAAGTATATACTAGTAGCAAATTAATAATAATGACTGACAATGCTTCATCTAAATAAATAGCAAGAAAATGAAAGTATATACTAGTAAAAAAATTACGTGCGCTTCATCCTAATAAATAAACGAAATGACTAGTAATTTATAATATCTACAGTAAAATCTAAAATAAAATGAAAGTATATACTAGTCAAAAATTAATAAATAATGACTAATAAATAAACGAAAATGTCATACTAGTCAAAATTAACGAAGGTGAAATCTAATAAATACTAGTCAAAAATTAATAATAATGACTATAATGCTTCATCTAATAAAGAAACGAAAATGAAAGTATATGCTAGTCAAAATTAATAATAATGACTGACAATGCTTCATCTAATAAACGAAAATAAACGAAGATGTCAAAAGTATATACTAGACAAAAAATCTAATAAATAATGTATATACTGATAATAAGCCTATCTAATAAATAAACTAAAATGAAAGTATATACTAGTCAAAAATTAATAATAATGACTGACAATGTTTCATCTAATAAATAAACAAAAATGAAAGTATATACTAGTCAAAAATTAATATCGACTGACAATGTTTCATCTAATAAATAAACAAAAATGAAAGTATATACTAGTCAAAAATTAATATAATGATTCACAATGCTTCATCTAATAAATAAACGAAAATGAAATATACTAGTCAAAAAATTAATGATAATGACTGACAATGCTTCATCTAATAAAATAAACGAAAATGAAAGTATATACTAGTCAAAAATTAATAATAATGACTGACAATGTTTCATCTAATAAATAAAAATGAAAGTATATACTAATCAAAATTAATAATAATGACTGACAATGTTTCATCTAATAAATAAACAAAAATGAAAGTATATACTAGTCAAAAATTAATAATAATGTGACTGACAATGCTTCATCCTAATAAAACAAACTAAATGAAAGTATATACTAGTCAAAAATTAATAATAATGACTGACAGTGCTTCATCTAATAAATAAACGAAAAATGAAAGATAGTCAAAAAATAATATACCAGCTTCATCTAAAAATAAACGAAAATGAAAGTTAATAATGATTTGACAATGCTTCATCTAATAAATAAACGAAGATGAAAAAGTATACTAGTCAAAAAATAATAATGACTGACAATACTTCATCTAATAAATAAACGAAAATGAAAGTATACTAGTCAAAAATTAATAATGACTGACAATGCTTCATCTAATAAATAAACGAAAAATGAAAGTATATACTAGTCAAAAATTAATAATGACTGACAATGCTTCATCTATATAAATAAACGAAAATGAAAGTATATACTAGTCAAAAATTAATGATAATGACTGACAGTAGCTTCATCTAATAAATAAACGAAGATGAAAGTATAATAAATAAAAATATATACTAGTCAAAATTAATAAGACTGACAATGCTTCATCTAATAAATAAACGAAATGAAAGTATACTAGCCTAAAAAAAATTAATAATAATGACTGACAATGCTTCATCTAATAAATAAACGAAAATGAAAGTATATACTAGTCAAAATTAATAATAATGACTGACAATGCTTCATCTAATAAATAAACAAAAATGAAAGTATATACTTAGTCAAAAATTAATAATAATGACTGACAATGCTTCATCTAATAAATAAACGAAAATGAAAAGTATATACTAGTCAAAAAATTAATAATAATGACTGACAATGCTTCATCTAATAAATAAACGAAAATGAAAAGTATATACTAGTCAAAAAATTAATAATAATGACTTGACAATGTACATCTAATAAATAAACATCTCAAAATAATGATAATGATGACAATGCTATCTAATAAATAAACGAAAATGAAAGTATATACTAGTCCAAAATTAATAATAATGGACTGACAATGCTTCATCTAATATAAACGAAGAAATAAACTAGTCAAAAAGACAATAATGATATACTAGTCCTAATAAATAAACGAAAAAATTAATGATAATGATAATGACTGACAAAGCTTCATCTAATAAATAAAACGAAATGAAAGTATATACTAGTCAAAAATTAATAATAATGACTGACAATACTTCATCTAATAAATAAACGAAAATGAAAAGTATATACTAGTCAAAAAAATTAATGATAATGACTGACAATGCTTCATCTAATAAATAAACGAAAATGAAAGCATATACTAGTCAAAAATCAATAATAAACGAAAATGAAAGTATATACTAGACAATGACTTCATTCTAATAAATAAACGAAAATGAAAGTATATACTAGTCAAAAAATTAATAATAATGACTGCTAATCTAATAAATGGACAATGTTAGTCAAAATTAATATCTAATAAATAAACTAAAAATGAAAATGAAAGTATATACTAGTCAAAAATTAATAATAATGACTGACAAATGCTTCATCTAATAAATAAACGAAAATGAAAAGTATATACTAGTCAAAAAATTAATGATAATGACTGACAATGCTTTCAGCATCTAATAAATAAACGAAATGAAAGTATATACTAGTCAAAAATTAATAATAATGACTGACAATGTTTATCCTAATAAATAAACAAAAGATGAAAAGTATATACTAGCTGAAAATTAATAATAATGACTGATAATGCTTCATCTAATAAATAAACGAAATGAAAGTATATACTAGTGACAGCAATGCTTCATCTAATAAATAAACGAAGATAATAATGACTGACAATGCTTCATCTAATAAATAAACGAAGATGAAAGTATATACTAGCAAAAAATTAATAATAATGACTGGACAATGCTTCATCCTAATAAATAAAAACGAAATGAAAGTATATACTAGTCAAAAATTAATAATAATGACTGACAATGCTTCATCTAATAAATAAACGAAGATGAAAATATACTAGTCAAAAAATTAATAATAATGACTGGACAATGCTTCATCTAATAAATAAACGAAAATGGAAAGAATATATACTAGTCAAAATTTATAATAATGACTGACAATACTTCATCTATTAAATAAACGAAAAATGTATAAAGTCCATACTGACTAGTAAACGAAAAAAATATACTAGTCAAAAATTAATGTGACTGACAATGCTTCATCTAATAAATAAACGAAAAATGAAAGTATATACTAGTCCAAAAATTAATGATAAGACTGACAATGCTTCATCTAATAAATAAACGAAATGAAAGTATATACTAGTCAAAAATTAATAATAATGATCACAGTGCATCTAATAAATCGAAAATAAATAAACGAAGATTTGACAAAAGATAAATACTAAAGTAAAAAATTAATGTCAAAAATTAATGACTGACAATACTTCATCTAATAAAATAAACGAAAATGAGTATATACTAGTCAAAAAATTAATAATAATGACTGACAATGCTTCATCTAATCAAAAATAAACGAAAATGAAAGTATATACTAGTCAAAAATTAATAATAATGACTGACAATAGTAAACGAGATTATATCTAATAAATAAACGAAATGAAACTAAAAAAGTATATACTAGTCAAAAATTAATAATAATGACTGACAATGCTTCATCTAATAAATAAACGAAGATGAAAGTATATACTAGTCAAGAATTAAAAAATGACTACAAATCAGCAAATAAACTAATGACAAAAATTAATAATATTGTTGACAATGCTTCATCTAATAAATAAACTAAAATGAACTAGTCAAAATTAATATACTAGTAATACTTCATCAAAAAAATGAAATATACTAGTCCGACTGACAATGCTTCATCTAATAAATAAACGAAGATGAAAGTATATACTAGTCAAAATTAACGATAATGACTGACAATGCTTCCATCTAATAAATAAACTAAAATGAAAGTATATACTAGTCAAAAATTAATAAAATGACTGACAATGCTTCATCTAATAAATAAACTAAAAAAAATGAAAGTATATACTAGTCAAAAAATTAAAAAAAAATTAATAAATAAATGTATATACTAGTGGACAATGCTTCATCTAATAAATAAACGAAAATGAAAAGTATATACTAGTCAAAAAATTTATAATAATGACTGACAATGCTTCATCTAATAAAATAAACGAAAATGAAAGTATATACTAGTCAAAATTAATAATAATGACTGACAATGCTACATCTAATAAATAAACGAAAATGAAAGTATATACTGAAAAAAATTAATAATAATGACTGACAATGCTTCATCTAATAAATAAACGAAATGAAAAGTATACTAGTCAAAAAATTTATAATAATGACTGACAATGCTTCATTTAATAAATAAACGAAGATGAAAGTATATACTAGTCAAAAAATTAATAAGTAATGACTAATAAATGACAATGAAAGTATATACATCAAAATTAATAATAAAATAAATCGAAAATGAAAGTATATACTTAGTCAAAAATTTATAATAACAGACTGACAATGCTAAATCTAATAAATAAACGAAAAATGAAAAGTATATACTAGTCAAAAATTAAAATGAAATATACTAGTCAAAAATTACTGACAATGACTGACATCTAATAAATAAACGAAAATGAAAAGTATATACTAGTCAAAAATTAATAATGATAATGACTGACAATGTATATACATCTAATAAATAAACGAAAAAATAAAAAGCATATACTAGTCAAAAAATTAATGATAATGACTGACAATGCTTCATCTAATAAATAAACGAAATGAAAGTATATACTAGTCAAAAATTAATGATAATGAGTGACAGTGCTTCATCTAATAAATAAACGAAAATGAAAGTATATACTAGTCAAAAATTAATGATAATGACTGACAATGCTCATCTAATAAATAAACGAAAATGAAAGTGTATTAATCAAAAAAATTAATGATAATGACTGACAATGCTTCATCTAATAAATAAACTAAAAATGAAAGTATATACTAGTCAAAATTAATAACAATGACTGACAATGCTTCATCTAATAAATAAACGAAGATGAAAGATATACTAACAAAAATTAATGATAATGACTGACAATGCTTCATCTAATAAATAAACGAAGATGAAAGATATACTAGTTAAAAATTAATAATAATGACTGACAATGCTTCATCTAATAAACGAAGAAAAAGTATATACTAGTCAAAATTAATAATAATGACTGGACAATGTCATCTAATAAATAAACGAAAAATGAAAGCATATACTAGTCAAAAAAATTAATAATAATGACTGACAATGTTTCATCTAATAAATAAACGAAAATGAAAGTATATACTAATTAAAAATTAATGATAATGACTGACAATGCTTCATCTAATAAATAAAACGAAATGAAAGTATACTAGTCAAAATTTATAATAATGACTGACAATGCTTCATCTAATAAATAAACGAAGATGAAAGTATATACTAATTAAAAATTAATAAAATAATGACTGACAATGCTTCATCTAATAAATAAACGAAGATGAAAGTATATACTAGTCAAAAAATTAATAATAATGACTGACAATGCTTCATCCTAATAAATAAACTAAATGAAAGTATATACTAGTCAAAATTAATAATAATGACTGACAATGCTTCATCTAATAAATAAACGAAATGAAAGTATATACTAAAAAATTAATAATAATGACTGACAATACTTCATCTAATAAATAAACGAAATGAAAGTATACTAGTCAAAAATTAATGATAATGACTGACAATGCTTTCATCTAATAAATAAACGAAGATGAAAGTATATACTAGTCAAAAATTAATGATAATGACTGACAATACTTCATCTAATAAATAAACGAAAATGAAAGTATATACTAGTCAAAATTAATGATAATGACTGACAATGCTTCATCTAATAAATAAACGAAAGTATATATGAAAGTATATATCATCTAATAAATAAACAAAATGAAAGTATATGATAATGACTGATAAATGCTTCATCTAATAAATAAACGAAAATGAAAGTATATACTAGTCAAAAATTAAATGACAATGCTTCACTAATAAATAAACTAAATGAAAGATAATAGTCAAAAATTCATCTAATAAATAAACGAAAATGAAAGTATATATACTAGTCAAAAATTAATAATAATGACTGACAAGCCATCTAATAAATAAACGAAAATGAAAGTATATACTAGTCAAAAATTAATGATAATGACTGACAACATGCTTCATCTAATAAATAAACGAAGATGAAAGTATATACTAGTCAAAAATTAATAATAATGATGACAATGCTTCATCTAATAAATAAACGAAATGAAATTATATACTAGTCAAAAATTAATAATAATGACTGACAGTAGCTCATCTAATAAATAAACGAAATGAAAGGTGAAGTCAAAATTTATATAATGACTGACAATGTTTATCTAATAAATAAACGAAAATGAAAGTATTTCAAAAATTAAATAATGACTGACAATGCTCATCTAATAAATAAACGAAGATGAAAGTATATACTAGTCAAAAATTAATAATAATGACTGACAATGCTTCATTTAATAAATAAACGAAATGAAAGTATATACTAGTCAAAAATTAATAATAATGACTGACAATGCTTCATCTAATAAATAAACGAAAATGAAAAAGTATATACTAGTCAAAAATTTATAATAATGACTGACAATGCTTCATCTAATAAATAAACGAAAATGAAAGTATATACTAGTCAAAATTAATAATAATGACATGACAATGCTTCATCTAATCAAAAAAATAAACGAAGATGAAAGTATATACTAGTCAAAAATTAATGATAATGACTGACAATAGCTTTATCTAATAAATAAACGAAATGAAAGTATATACTACAAAAATTAATGATAATGAAAGTTTCATCTAATAAATAAACGAAAATGAAAGTATATACTAGTCAAAAATTAATAATAATGACTGACAATGCTTCATCTAATAAATAAACGAAAAGGAAAGTATATACTAGTCAAAATTAATAATAATGACTGACAATGCTTCATCTAATAAATAAACGAAAATGAAATTATATACTAGCCAAAATTAATGATAATGACTGACAATGCTTCATCTAATAAATAAACGAAGATGAAATATATACTAGTCAAAAATTAATAATAATGACTGACAATGCTTCATCTAATAAATAAACGAAGATGAAAGTATATACTAGTCAAAAAATTAATGATAATATTTGACAATGCTTCATCTAATAAATAAACGAAAATGAAAGTATATACTAGTCAAAATTTATAATAATGACTGACAATGCTTCATCTTAATAAACAAACGAAATGAAAGATATAAGTCAAAATTATTAATACCGATCGACATGCTTACTAATAAATAAACGAAAATGAAAGTATATACTAGTCAAAAATTTATAATAATGATAATGCTTCATCTAATAAATAAACGAAAATGAAAGTATATACTAGTCAAAATTAATGATAATGACCGACAATGCTTCATCTAATAAATAAACGAAGATGAAAATTATATACTAGTCAAAAATTATAATGATGACTGACAATGCTTCATCTAATAAATAAACGAAAATGAAAGTATATACTAGTCAAAATTAATAATAATGACTGACAATGCTTATCTAATCTAATAAATCAAAAAAAAATAAGATGACAAAGTATATACTAGTCAAAAATTTAATAATGACCTGACAATGCTTCATCTAATAAATAAACGAAGATGAAAGTATATACTAGTCAAAAAATTAATAATAATGACTAAAAATGACATGATGCTTCATCTAATAAATAAACGAAAATGAAAGTATATACTAGTCAAAAAATTAATAATAATGACCGACAATACTTCATCTAATAAATAAACGAAAGATGAAAGTATATACTAAGTCAAAAATTATTAATAATGACTGACAATGCTTCATCTATTAAATAAACGAAGAGGAAAGTACATACTAGTCGTAAAATTTAATAATGACTGACAATGCTTCATCTATCAAATAAACGAAGACAAAGTATATACTAGTCAAAAATTAATAACAATGACCGATAATGTATTATCAAATCGAAGATGAAAGTAAACTAGAAGGTACCATCTAATAAATAAAACGAAAATGAAAATTTATAACAAATGACAATACTTCATCTAATAAATAAACGAAGATGAAAACATATCATCTAATAAATAAATGTCATCTAAAATAAACGAAGAGTATATACTAGTCAAAAATTAATAATAATGACTGGACAATGTTTCATCTAATAAATAAACGAAGATGAAAGTATATACTAGCAAACAATAATAATGACTGACAATGCTTCATCTAATAAATAAACGAAAATGAAAGAGTTATACTAGTCAAAATTAATAATAATGACTGACAATGCTTCATCTAAATAAACGAAGATGAGTCAAAATTAATATACTAGTAAACGAAAAAAAATTTATAAAAATAATGACTCGACAATGCCTATTCAATAAACCGAATAAAGTAAACGTCAAAAAATTAATGATAATGACTGACAATGTATCAAATACGAAGATGAAAGTCAATGAATAAAAAATTAACCGATAAATAATGACATTGCAAATAAACGAAAATGAAAGTATTATACTAGTCAAAATTAATAATAATGACTATGTATCTTAATAAATAAACGAAGATGAAAGATATACTAGTCAAAAAATCTCTATAATGACTGACAATGTTTCATCTAATAAATAAACGCTGAAAAGTATATTTAATAAATAAATCCGAAGATGAAAGTATATACTAGTCAAAATTAATAATAATGACTGACACTATCTATCAAATAAACGAAGATGAAAATATACTAGTCAAAAAAATGAAGATGAAAGCTTATAATAAACAAACGAAGATGAAAGTATACTTAGTCAAAAATTTATAATAATGACTGACAATGCTATCTAATAAATAAATGAAGATCTAATAAATAAACGAAGGGTGAAAGTATATACTAGTCAAAAATTAATGATAATGATCATACTAAATAAATGAGATGAAAGTATATACAGTACCATTAATAATGACAATGCTTCATCTAATAAATAAACGAAAATGAAATTATATACTAGTCAAAATTTATAATAATGACTGACAATGCTTCATCTAATAAATAAACGAAAATGAAAGTATATTAGTCAAAATTAATGATAATGACGACAAATGCTTCATCTAATAAATAAACGAAGATGAATATATAGTCAAAAATTAATGATAATGACTGACAAAAGCTTCATCTAATAAATAAACGAAAATGAAAGTATATACTAGTCAAAAATTTATATAATGACAATGTTTAATTAATAAATAAACGAAAATGCTATATATCTAATTAAATAAACGAAGATAACAAACGAAAATGAAAGTATATACTAGTCAAAATTAATGATAATGACTGACAATGTTTCATCTAATAAATAAACGAAAATGAAAGCATATACCAGTCAAAAAATTTATAATGACTGACAAAAGCTTCATCTAATAAATAAACGAAGATGAAAGTATATACTAGTCAAAAATTAATAATAATGACTGACAATGCTTCATCTAATAAATAAACGAAGATGAAAGATCAAAAAAAATAATAATACTGACAATGCTTCATCTAATAAATAAACTAAATGAAAAAATTCAAAAATTTCAATAATGACTGACAATGCTTCATCTAATAAATAAACGAAGATGAAAGTATATACTAGTCAAAAATTTATAATAATGACTGACAATGCTTCATCTAATAAATAAACGAAGATGAAAGTATATACTAGTCAAAATTTATAATAATGATTGATAATGCTTCATCTAATAAATAAACGAAAATGAAAAAAGAAGGCGTTTAGTCAAAAAATTAATGATGACTGACTCGACAATGCTTCATCTAATAAATAAACGAAGATGAAAGTATATATACTAGGTCAAAAAAATTAATAATAATGACTCGACAATGTCATCTAATAAATAAACGAAGATGAAAGTATATACTAGTCAAAAATTAATAATAATGACTGACAATGCTTCATCTAATAAATAAACGAAGATGAAAGTATATACTAGTCAAAATTAATGATAATGACTGACAATGCTTCATCTAATAAATAAACGAAGATGAAATGCTTCATCTTAAATAAACGAAAATGAAAGTAAAAATCAAAATTAAGTTAAATGACTGGACAATGCTTCATCTAATAAATAAACGAAGATGAAATTATATACTAGTCAAAAAATTTATAATAATGACTGACAATGCTTCATCTAATAAATAAACGAAGATGAAAGAATAAAAAAATTTATAATAATGATTGACAGCTTCATCTAATAAATAAACGAAAATGATATACTAGTCAATGATAATGACTGACAATGCTTCATCTAATAAATAAACGAAAATGAAAGTATATACTGAAGTCAAAATTAATAGACTGACAATGCTTCATCTAAAAATAAACGATTATAATCAAAATGACTGACAATGACTGATAATCTAATAAATAAACGAAGATGAAAGTAAATACTAGTCAAAAATTAATGATAATGACTGACAATGCTTCATCTAATAAATAAACGAAGGTAGAAAAGTATATACTAGTCAAAATTAATGATAATGACCGACAATGCTTCATCTAATAAATAAACGATGAAATTATATACTAGTCAAAATTAATGATAATGACTCGACAATGCTTCATCTAATAAATAAAACGAAAAATGAAAGTATATACCAGTCAAAAAACAATGATAATGACTGACAATGCTCATCTAATAAATAAAACGAAAGATGAAAGTATATACTAGTCAAAAATTAATATAATGACTGACAATGCTCATCTAATAAATAAACGAAATAAATAAACAAAATTAATGATAATGACTGAAATGCTTCATCTAATAAATAAACGAAAATGAAGTACAAAAATTAATAATAATGACTGACAATGCTTCATCTAATAAATAAACGAAGATGAAAGTATATACTTAACAAAAAAATTTGATAATTCAATAAAATAAACGAAAATGAGTACATACTAGTCAAAACGAAGATGAGTGGATGACAAGCCATCTAAAAATAAACGAAAATGAAAATAATCAGTCAAAAATTAATGATAACACCATCTTCATAAATAAACGAAGGTATATCAGTCAAAAATTTATAATAATGACTGACAATGCCTTCATCTAAATAAATAAACGAAGATGAAAGTATATACTAGTCAAAAAATTACCGATAATGACTTTTTCGACAATGCTTCATCTAATAAATAAACGAAAATGAAAGTATACTAGTCAAAAATTATAATAATGACTGACAATGCTTCATCTAATAAATAAACGAAGATGAAAAGTATATACTAGTCAAAATTAATAATAATGACTGACAATGCTTCATTGAATAAAACGAAGATAAACGAAGATGAAAGTATATAAACGAAAATGAAAGTAAATGCTATTGGAAAATTAATGATAATGACTGACAATGCTTCATCTAATAAACGAAAATGAAAAGTATATACTTAATAAAAATTAATGATAATAAATGACAATGTTTCATCTAAATAAACGAAAATAAACGTCAAAAATTAATGATACGACTGAAATGTATAATAACAAACGAAAATGAAAGTAACAAAAAATTTATAATAATGACTGACAATGCTTCATCTAATAAATAAAACGAAAATGAAAGTATATACTAGTCAAAAATTAATAATAATGACTGACAATGCTTCATCTAATAAATAAACGAAGATGAAAGTATATACTAGTCAAAAATTAATAATACTGACTGACAATGCTTCATCTAATAAATAAACGAATACTAGTCAAAAATTAATGATAATGACTGACAATGTTTCTTCATCTAAAAATAAACGAAAATGAAATAAATGACAAAAAATTAATGACGACTGACAATGCTTCATCTAATAAATAAACGAAATGAAAGATGTCAAAATTAAAGACTGACAATGCTTATCTAATAAATAAACGAAGAGAAAATATACCAGTCAAAAATTACGATAATGACTGACAACAAGTTTCATCATAACAAACGAAATAAATAAACGAAGGTGAAAGTATATACTAAATAAATGAAAATGAAAATTTATCAAAAATTAATGACGACTGACAAACAAGCATCTAATAAATAAACGAAAAATGAAAGTATATACTAGTCAAAAATTAATGATAATGACTGACAATGCTTCTATCTAATAAACAAACGAAATGAAAGTATATACTGAAGTCAAAAATTAATGATAATGACTGACAATGCTTAAATCTAATAAATCAAAAACAATGATAAAAAAAGTCATATAAATAAAACGAAAATGAAAGTATATTATGAATAAAATTACCGACAATGACTTCATCTAATAAATAAACGAAAATGAAAGTATATACAGTCAAAAATTAATGAATAATGACTGACAATGCTTCATCTAATAAATAAACGAAATGAAAGTATATACTAGTCAAAAATTAATGATAATGACTGACAATGCTTCATCTAATAAATAAACGAAAATGAAAGTATATACTAGTCAAAAATTAATGATACGACTGACAATGTCATCTAATAAATAAACGAAAATGAAAGTATATACTAGTCAAAATTAATAATAATGACTGACAATGCTTCATCTAATAAATAAACGAAGATGAAATTATATACTAGTCAAATTTAATGATAATGACTGACAATGTTTCATCTAATAAATAAACGAAGATGAAAGTAAATACTAGTCAAAATTAATAATAATGATTGGACAATGCTTCATCTAATAAATAAATAAAATGAAAAATATGTCAAAAAATATATACTAGTTTCATCAAAATTAATGAAATAATGATTAATAATAATGACAACAATGCTTCATCTAATAAATAAACGAAGATGAAAGTATATACTAGTCAAAAATTAATAATAATGACTGACAATGCTTCATCTAATAAATAAACGAAAATGAAAGTAATATACTAGTCAAAAAATTAATAATAATGACTGACAATGCTTCATCTAATAAATAAACGAAGATGAAAGTATATATACTAGTCAAAATTAATAATAATGACTGACAATACTTCATCTAATAAATAAACGAAGATGAAAGTATATACTAGTCAAAATTAATAATAATGACTGACAATGCTTCATCTAATAAATAAACGAAAATGAAAGTATATACTAGTCAAAAAATTAATGATAATGACTGACAATGCTTCATCTAAATAAACGAAAATAAAAGTATATACTAAATAAAAATTAATAATAATGACTGACAATGCTCATCTAATAAATAAACGAAAATGAAAGTATATACTAGTCAAAAATTAAATAAACTGACAAGTTTTTATTCAAATAAACTAAAATGAAAGTATAAATTAAAATTTTAATAATGACTGACTTTGCCTTCATCATAATAAATAAACGAAGATGAAAGTATCCTTTAGTCAAAATTAATGATAATGACTGACAATGCTTCATCTAATAAATAAACGAAAATGAAAGTAAATACTAGTCAAAATTAATAATAATGACTGACAATGCTTCATCTAATAAATAAACGAAGATGAAAGTATATACTAGTCCAGAAAAATTAATAATACGACTGACAATTATTATCTAATAAATAAACGAAAATGAAAGTATATAGTTTTCAAAAATTTATGATTTGACTAGACAATGTTCAATATTAATAAATAAACGAAGATGAAAGTATATACTAGTCAAAAATTAATAATAAATAACTGACAATGCTTCATCTAATAAATAAACGAAAATAAACAAAATTTATAAAATGAAAGCTTCATATAAATAAACTTAAAGGAAAAAATTAATAATAATGACTGGACAAGATTTCATCTTTTAAATAAACGAAAATGACTAATATATACTAGTGAGAAAAATTTATAATAATGACTGACAAAATTCCATCTAATATTTAAATGTTTTTGAAAGTATATACTAGTCAAAAATTAATGATAATGACTGGAAATGCTTCATCTAATAAATAAACGAAATGAAAGTATATACTAAAAAAATTAATGATAATGACCGACAAACCTTCATATCTAATAAATAAACGAAATGAAAGTATATACTTTTTTTTTAATGATAATTTATAGACAATGTTCCATCTAATAAATAAACGAAGATGAAAGTATATACCAGTCAAAAAATTAATGATAATGACTGACAATGCTTCAAAAATAAATGAAACGAAAATGAAAGTAAATATTATTAAAAAAGGATAATGACTGAACGTTTCATCTAAATAAACGAAAATGAAAGTATATACTAGTCAAAATTAATGATAATGACTGACAATGCTTCATCATAAATAAACGAAAATGAAGTTATATACTAGTCAAAAAAATTAATAATAATGACTGACAATGCTTCATCTAATAAATAAAACGAAATGAAAGATATATTAGTCAAAATTAATAAAATGACTGACAATTCTTGATTTAATAAATAAATAAAATGAAAGTATATATACTAGTCAAAATTAATAATAATGATCTACAATATAATAAATAAACGAAGATGAAAGTATATACTAGTCAAAAAATTAATGATAATGACTGACAATGCTTCATCTAATAAATAAACGAAAATGAAAGTATATACTAGTCAAAATTAATAATAATGACTGACAATGCTTCATCTAATAAATAAATGAAGATGAAAAGTATACTAGTTCAAAAATTAATGATAATGACTGACAATGCTCTTCACTAATAAATAAACGAAAATGAAAGTATATAATAGTCAAAATAATGATAATGACTACAATGCTCTATCTAATAAATAAACGAAGATGAAAGTATATACCAGTCAAAAATTAATGATAATGACTGACAATGTTTCCATATCTAATAAATAAACGAAGATGAAAGTATATAATAGTCAAAATTAATAATAATGACTGACAATGTTTATCTAATAAATAAAACGAAATGAAAGTATATACTAGTCAAAATTAATGATAACGATGACAATGCTTCATCTAATAAATAAACGAAAATGAAAGTAAATACTAGTCAAAAATTAATGATAACACTGACAACGCTTCATCTAATAAAAAACGAAGATGAAAGTAACACAAGTCAAATTTAATAATAATGGCGGCAATGATTCATCTAATATAAACGAAAATGAAAGTAAATACTAAATAAAAATTAATGATAATGGCAGACAATGCTTCATCTAATAAAAAACGAAGATGAAAGTATATATAATCAAATTTAATAATAATGACTGACAATGCTTTATCTAATAAATAAATGAAGATGAAAAGTAAATATTAATCAAATTTAATAATAATGACCGACAATGCTTCATCTAATAAAAAACGAAGATGAAAGTAACATAGTCAAAAATTAATAATACCGACTGACAATGCTTCATCTAAAAAATGAAAATGAAAGTAATACTAGTCAAAATTTAATGATAATGACTGACAATGCTTCAGCTAATATAAAATGAAGAGGAAAGTAAATACTAATAAAATTAATGATAATGACTGACAATGTTTCATCTAATAAAAAACGAAGATGAAAGTAATGCTAAATAAAATTAATAATAATGGCTGACAATGGTTTATCTAATAAATAAATGAAGATGAAAGTAAATACTAGTCAACATCTAATAATAATGGTTGACAATGCTTCATCTAATAAAAAATGAAGATGAAAAGTAAATACTAGTAAAAAATTAATAATAATGACTGACAATGCTTCATCTAATAAAAAACGAAGATGAAAGTATATACTAGTCAAAAATTAATAATAATGCATGACAAAGCTTTATCTAATAAAAAATGAAGAAGAAAAGTAACAATATTTAATGTTTTCATCTAATAACAACGAAGATGAAATTAATCAAAAATTAACGACTGACAATGACTTCATCTAGTAAATAAATGAAGATAAAAGTATATACTTTGTCAAGTCAAAATTGACAATGCTCAATTAATAAATAAAATCGAAGATGAAAGTATATACAAAAATGCTTGACACAATAATAAAAAATGAAGATGAAAAGTAAACACTAGTCAAAATTAATAATAATGGCTGACAATGCTTTATCTAATAAAAAATGAAGATGAAAGTATATACTAGTCAATATCTAATAATAATGACTGACAATGCTTCATCTAATAAAATAAAACGAAGATGAAAGTAAATACTATTCAAAATTAATAATAATGTAATTGACAATGCTTCATCTAATAAAAAACGAAAATGAAAGTATATATTAAAAAAAGTTTAGAAACTTTTTTCATCTAAGAAATAAACGGAAACATTTATCCATTTAAAATTTAAAATAATGAAACCTACTGCATCCCAATAACGAAGATGAAATTAAATTCGTAAAATTAATAATAATGACCGACAACCCTTCCGAACAGTTGCGATGAAAATTGAAAAGTATGTCCTCAAAAATTAATAATTTTTTTGATAGATGCTTCTGCCTACTAAATAAATGATTAGCAGGACAGAAAGCTTATCAAAATTAAGATGTTGTGACCAAGTAAATGGTTAATAAATAAAACGAAAATGAAGATATATCGTAAATAAAAGAATGATAATGACTGAAGAATATTTCATCTAATTAGTAAAACGAAGATGAAAGTATATAGCGCTCAAAATTAATAATACGACTTCCAGCCTCTTGCATCTAATAAATAAACGAAGAGTAGGCGAAGAGTCAAACATAGACTCTTTTCGAGGAGGACACTTCATCAAATAAATAATTGAAAAATGTACAGAGAGGTACGTTACGGTCAAAATTAATGATAATAACATTGCAGATTCTTTATTTATCAAAAAAACAAGTCGAAAGTATATACAATCAAATTTTATAATAATGAGGGGACAATGCTTCATCTAATAAATAAACGAAGATGAAAGTAAATGTTGGTTACAAAATGTCTGCTTTTTGATTGACATTGTTTAGTTCATCTAATAAATAAACGAAGATGAAAGTATTTGTTCTAGTAAAATTAATGATAATGACTGACAATGCATTTGTTCTGAAATAAACGGGGTCCTTTTCTGGACATTGTTGGCAGAAACGGACAAGGATTCAACGTTTGAAAATGAAGATGAAAAGTAAATCCTTGATATCAAAATTAATGATAATAACGACAATGAGTTCATCTGGAAAATAAACGAAAGTTTGTAGGGCCAATGTGCTAGTCAAAAACTGTCAAATGGGAGAAAAATGGCTTCATTTGACAATTAAACGAAATAGAAAGTACCAGGCACCATTGAAAAAATTAAGAGAAGACGTCAATGTAAATCTAATAAATAAAACGAAGATGAAAGTATGCTACCAGTACCAAAAATTGATAATGACTGATAGAGCGTTTTCCAGGATTAAATAAACAATTTGGTTTTCCCCACCATTAAAAAAATTAAAGGGAATGATGATGATGATGATCTAATAGACAAACGATGAGAATGTTGATGATGATCAAAATCATCAATAGAAAATGTCATTATTATCTTGTTAATGTCGTAGCAGAATAATATGAAATCGAAAAAATGTTTTATTTTGAATTGACAATGCTTCATCTAATAAATAAACGAAGATGTTGCTAAATGCATGTTCAAAAGTTAACAGATAATGACTGACAAGGCCTTTCCGATCATTGTTAAAACGAAATGAAGGTAAATTCAACCAAAAAAAATAATGACTGACATTTTCACTAATAAATAAATGATATGTTTGTCAAAAATTAATGATAATGTATGTGTTTGTTTCCATTTAATTTAATTTTAAACGAAGATCAAAAGTATATTTAGGCAAAAATTCTAAAATGACTGACAAGGTTTCGTACTAATAAATAAAAGAAGCTGACAAGTATAGAAGAAAAATAATAATAAACTGACAAGTTTCATGAAGAAGAAGATGATTGAAATGTCAATTTGTTTAATACGATTGACTGACAATTTGTATGTAATAACAACGAAGCGGTAAATGCTGGGTAAAAATGAAGTAGGTGGATGACTGAAAATTCGCATTTTATAAATAAAGATAATAATAAAAAAAATAATGTATATACCGACAATGCAACATCTAAAAATAAACGAAGATGAAATATAAATGTACAAATTTGATGAATTTTAATTTACTTTAAATAAACGAAAATGAAAGAATAAAATTGATTAAAAATTAATGAAATTTTGACACGTTTATCTTAATAATTAAACGAAACATTTTTATATAATAATAATAATAATAATAATACTGACAATGCTTCATCTATTGAAATAAACGAATATGTCGCAAAAGCAGTCAAAATTAAAAATAACTGACTATAATGTAAAACTAATAAATAAACGAAAACGAACAGAAAATACTAGTCAAAAATTAATCAATAATGACTGACAATGCTCATTTGATAAAAAACGAAGATGAAATGAATGTCAAAAATTAAATTAATGACTGTTTTTGCTTCATTTAATAAAAATGAAAATGAAAGTCACTAGGGACGCAAAAATTAATGATAATGACTGGAGAATATGAGAAAAATTAAAAAACGAAGATGAAATAAATTCTAGTTGTGTTAAATACGTTTGCTTTTGCTTCATCTAATAAATAAACGAAGATGAAAGTATATAATAGTCAAAAATAATAATGACTGACAATGTTCGTCGACGAAATAAACGACGATGAAAGTAAATACTAGTCAAAAAATTAATGAGAATTGAAGAACAATGCTTCATCTAATGAAAAAACGTTGAAATGAAAGTAAAAAATACTAAGACTGACATTGCCGTCCAGATGTTGACAATGAATAGCGACAATGCTTCAATGCTCATCTAATCAGGCGAAAATGAAGTAAATGCCGTCAAAAATTAGTAATAGTTCGGCTTGACAATGCTTCAACAGAATAGTATCAAAAATGATGATGAAATAAATACTAGTCAAAATTAATAATAATGACTCGGACAATCTTTCATGTAATATTAAAACGAAGATCAAAAGTAAAATGCTTCTTCAAAATTAATTATATAGACTGATAATGTTAAGAATCAAATGAAATAAACCAAATAAAAAGTCAAAATGTAACTTGAGCAGAAAATAATGAGAAAATGAAAGTATATACTAGCAAAAAATTAATAATAATGAGACGACAATGCTTCATTAATAAAAAATGAAGATGAAATATATTTAGTCAAAAATTAATGATGTGGACTGACAATGTTCTCGTCCCCTGGTAAATACGTGAAAATGAAAGTATGAGATACTAGTCAAAATTAATAATAATCGCTGATCACTGCTTCATCTAATAAAAAATCGAAGATGAAATTGTATTCGCCGTCCAAAAATCTAACAAATAAACGAAAATGAAAATGCTTCGCAAAATTCTAAAATGACTGACAATGTCATCTAAAATTAAACGAAATGTCGGTTGGAAGTCAAAATTAATGAGATATTGAATGACAATGCTTCATTTAATAAAACGAAATCCGTTTAAATACTAGATTCAAAAAATTAATGATAATGACTGACAATGCTTCATCTAATAAAAAATGAAATTGAAAGTAATACTAGTCAAAAATTAATAATAATGACTGACAATGCTTCATTTAAGAAATAAACGAAAATGAAACTCGAACTAGTCAAAAATTAATGATAATGATGACAATGCTTCATCTAAAAAAAACGAAAATGAAAGAATATACAATAGTGTAAAAAATTAATGGATAATGAGGATAAATACAATGCTTAATAAACGAGAAATAAATGGAGATCCGTCAAAAATGAATAATGACTGACAATAGACTAGAAAAAATTTAATACAATAATGACTGACTACTTCATCTAATAAAAAACGTGATGAAACTATATATAGTCAAAATTAATGATAATGCCTGACAATGTTACAGGCGATAAATAAACAAAAACTCAAAAATTAATGATAATTGAATTTCTAATAAATGAAAATAAATACTAGTCAAAATTAATTTAATGGCTGACAATGTTCATGAGTTCTGTTTTTTTCAAAAAAAACGAATGAGTGTTTAATTAAGTAAAAAAATAGTTAAAATTAATAATGGGTTTGACAATGCTTCATATAATAAAAAATGAAAATGAAATTAATACTAGTCAAAAAAAGAAACTCCAATGCTTCATCTAATAAATAACCTGAAATGCTTCATTAATAATAAAAATGCGCGATAAAAAACGAAAATATAAAAAATTAATAATAATGACTGACAATGCAATGTAATAAAAATGAAGATGAAAGTAAATAATAGTCAAAAATTAAAATAATTATGGCTGGGAATGCTTCAAATATAATAAAATTGTATTTACTAGACTTAAATTATGAAACTGACAATGCTTCATCTAATAACTGTCAAATTCATCAAAATAAATTTGAATGAAAGCTTTCATTATCAAAAAAAAAATGAAATATATACTAGTCAAAATATATATAATAATGACTGACAATGTGTATCTAATAAAAATGGGATAAAGTAAATACTAGTCAAAAATAATAATATCGGCTGAAATGCTTCATGTAATAAAAAACGAAATAAAATTAATACTAGTCAAAATTAATAATAATGGCTGACGGTGCGTCATCTAAAAAAAAAACGAAAATGAAATAAATACTAGTCAAAAAATTAATAATATTTTGATAATGCTTCATCTAATAAAAAACGAATGTGTCTGTAAATACTAGTCAAAATTGCAAATAATGACTGACAATGCTTCATCTCTTAAAAAACAAAGATGAAATTAATACTAGTCAAGAAAATTAATAATGAAGCGTTAATTATTAACGATAAAAATTCGTATATATATTAATACTGATCAAAAATTAATGGCTGACAATGCTTCATTTAATAAAATAGAGATGAAAGTAAATATAGTCAAAAATTAATAATTATGTTTGAGAATACTTCATGTAATAAAAAATGAAGATGAAATAATACTAGTCAAAAAATAATAATAATGACTGACAATGCTTTATCTAATAAAAAATGATGATGAAATATATACTAGTCAAAAATTAATAATGACTGCCAATACTTCATAAATAAAAAATGAAGATGAAAGTAAATGCTAATCCAAAAATTAATAATAATGATGACAATGCTTCATCTAATAAAAAATAAAGATGAAATAAATACTGGTCAAAAATTAATAATGACTGACAATGCTTCATTTAATAAAAAATGATGATGAAAATTAATACTAGTCAAAAAATTAATTAATATTTGACAATGCTTCATTTAATAAAAAATGAAGATGAAAGTAAATACTAGTCAAAAATTAATAATAATGACTGACAATACTTCATCTAATAAAAAAATGAAGATGAAATTAATACTAGTCAAAAAAAATTAATAATAATGGCTGAGAGTAGCATCATTTAATAAAAAATGAAGATGAAATAAATGCTAGTCAAAAAATTAATAATAATATTTGACAATGCTTCATCTAATAAAAAACGAAGATGAAAGTAAATACTAGTCAAAAATTAATAATTATGACTGAGAGATACTTCATGTAATAAAAAATGAAGATGAAAGTAAATACTAGTCAAAAATTAATAATTATGGCTGAGAATGCTTCATGTAATAAAAAATGAAGATGAAATTAATACTAGTCAAAAATTAATAATGGCTGAGAATGCTTCATTTGATCAAAAATGATGATGAAATAAATACTAGTCAAAAATTAATAATGGCTGACAATGCTTCATGTAATAAAAAATGAAGATGAAAGTAAATACTAGTCAAAAATTAATAATAATGGCTGACAATGCTTCACTAATAAAAACGGAAGATGAAATTATATGCTGTCAAAAATTAATAATAATGAAAGCAAATACTTTTTTAATAAAAATGAAGATGAAATTAATACTAGTCAAAAATTAATAATGGCTGACAATGTTTTTTGCAGATAGGGAAGATGAAAGTAAATACTAGTTAAAATTAATAATAATTTAACAATGCTTCATGTAATAAAAAATGAAGATGAAAGTAAATACTAGTCAAAAATTAATAATAATGGCAGAGAATGCTTCATCTAATAAAAAATCAAGATGAAATTAATACTAGTCAAAAATTAATAATGGCTGACAATGCTTCATTTGATAAAAAATGAAGATGAAATAAATACTAGTCAAAATAAAATAATAATGACTGACAAGTTTTCAATAATAAAAAATGAAGATGAAGCTGAATACTAGTCAAAATTAATAATAATGGCTGAGAATGCTTCATCCCAATAAAAAATGAAAGATGAATCTAAGCTACTAAAAAGAAAAATTAATAATGGCTGAGAATGCTTCATTTGATAAAAATGATGATGATAAGACACAGTCAAAAAATGTTAATAATGAAAACAAAACTTCATGTAATAAAAAAATGAAGATGAAAGTAAGTTGCTAGTCAGTTTGTTCACTAATAATGACTGACAATTTTTCTATGTAATAAAATGAAAATGAAGATTAATACTAGCCATTCTTCTAATACTGAATGTCATTTGATCAAAATTAATAATAATATAAAACATAAGGCCAGATGACAATGTTTCATCTAATAAAAAATGAAGATGAAAAAAAACTTAGTCAAAAATTAATAATAATGGCTGACAATGCTTCATCTAATAAAAATGAAGATGAAATTAATATTAGTCAAAATTATAGTACTGAGAATTATTTCATTTAATAAAATAAATGAAGATCAAAATCAAATACTAGTCAAAATTTAATAATGGCTGATAATGCTTCATGTAATAAAAAATGAAGATGAAAGTAAATGCTTAGTCAAAAATTAATAATACGGAGGAGAATGCTTCATCTAATAAAAAATGAAGATGAAATAAATACTAGTCAAAAATTAATAATAATTCCTCTTCCCATTCATTAATAAAAATCCTGATGAATTTAAATACTATTCAAAATTAATAATAATGGCTTGACAATGCTTCATTTTTTAAAATAAACGAAGATGAAATAAATACTAGTCAAAAAATTAATAATGGCTGAGAATGCTTTCATCTAATAAAAAATGAAGATGAAAAATATAATAGCAAAAATTAATAATTAGCTGACAATGCTTCATTTGATCAAAAATGATGATGAAATAAATACTAGTCAAAAATTAATAATGGCTGACAATGCTTCATGTAATAAAAAATGAAGATGAAAGTAAGCACTAGTCAAAAATTAATAATAAATAAACAGAGAATGCTTCATCTAATAAAAAACAAGATGAAATAAATACTGATCAAAAATTTAATAATAATGATCTGACAATGCTTCATTTAATAAAAAATGAAGATGAAATTAAATACTAGTCAAAATTAATAATAATAATGAGGATGCTTCATTTAATAAAAATCAAGATTTTTAAATACTAAAAAAAAATTAATAAATGGCTGAGAATCTTTAATTAATAAAAATTGAAGATAAATTAACATACTAGTCAAAATTAATGATATTGGCTGAGATTAAAGCTTCATTTAATAAAAATGATGATGAAATAAATACTAGTCAAAAATTAATTATGACTGAAAATGCTTCATCAATAAAAATGAAGATGAAATTAAATACTAGTCAAAATTAATAATTATGAATTGAATTCGCTTCATTTAATAAAAAACGAAGATGAAGCCCAAATACTAGTCAAAAACAATAATGGCTGACAATGCTTCATTTAATCAAAAATCAATGATGAAAGTATATACTAAGTCAAAATTAATAATAATGGCAGAGAATGCTTCATTTAATAAAAAATGGCTTAAAAATAATACTAGTCAAAAATTAATAATAGATGACAATGCTTCATTTCAATAAAAAAATGAAGATGAAATAAATACTAGTCAAAATTAATAAAAATGATTGACAATTTTTAATTTAATAAATAAATGAAGAAAAGTAAATGCTAGTTAAAAATGCACTAGGTCAAGATAATTGTATATTCTGCTTCATATAATAAAAATGAAAATGACTTGGTTAAATGACTAGGAGGAATTTAATAATAATCCAAAAGATAATTTTTCATTTAATTTTTTAAATGATGGGGAAATAAAAATACAATAATGGGAGGTTACAGTCTAAATAAACAACTTATGCTGATATATGTCAAAAGGAAGCTGTCTGACAATGCTTCAAATAATAAGTAAACGGATGAATGAGGGATACTAGTCAAAATGAATTGGTATGACTGACAATGCTTTTGTGTAATAAAAGCTGAAGATGAACTTATATACTATTGTCAAAATTAATAATATGGAACTGACAATGCTCTCATTAATGATAAAATGATGAATGTTAAATGCTAGTCAAAAATTAATAATAATGACAATCCTTCATTAAAAAAAAACAGTGAAGTTTCATCTGTGGAAAAACTGGTCAAAATTAATAATAATCACTGACAATGACGTCATTAATAATTGAACTCTCAGTAAAAAAAATGCTATTAAAAAATTAATTTATAATCACTGTCTTTTAAATCCATCTAGTTTGTAAAATAATCATTTGAGCAAATGTTTTACTGTTTTCAAGAATTCATCCTGCATAATCTGTTAAACTATCAGCTAATTTGTTAGAAAATTAAAAAATAGGTTCAAATATTAGATAGGAGGGAATGGTAATGGTTCATTGGATAAATAAAAGAATGTTAAATTGGTTCTTGATTAATGGCTCAGCTGACAGTACTTGTGTCAATGCCATAATGGAATTGGTTCAGGAAGTAAAACTGTTCATGGAATTGTTCAGACAATGCTTCAACTACGGAGGAATTAGATGAAAGTTTGCTGCTACTGAATAAATGATAGAGTTAGCAATTTTCATTAATAAATAAACGAAGGAAGGAAAGCAGTATGCCTAGTCATTTTATTGATGGCGAATGAATAGGTCTATGTTTGCGGTCAAAAAATAAACCAAGATGAAAGTATCTATTGTCCTCTGATTACATAATAATATCTCCCATTCCTTATTAAATGTGAAATATATCAAAATTTTATATACTCTTCAAAAAAAATAATAATAGATTTTCCAATTTTGAATTTAATAAATTCGTGAAGATGAAATTATACAATAATTTAAATTTTGACGATTAAAAGACGTTGCTTCAGAAATAAATAAACGAAGATGAAATTTGCTCCCACAGAATCTTTCTTTAATAATAATAAATCTACCATTCTTCTATAAAAAATAAAGGTTAAAGTAAATGCTATCCAAAATTAATAAAATGGTCAAGCCCCCTTTTAATAAATAAATGAAGATTAAAGTATATACTTGTCAAAATTAAAAATAAATAAATAACAATGCTTCATCTACCTCTTGTATTTGAAAGTCTCTGTCTAATTCTATAAAAACTTTAATACATAATTGTTTAGACAGCTTTTCTCTAATAATCAGGACATTGAAATTGAAAGTAAATGCTGAACTTCATCAAAATCTAATCAATATCCAGCTGGCTATTTGTGTCAATAAAGAAGGAAGATTGAAAATTTCTTTTTTAAAATTCCCCTTTCTAGGTCAATTTTAAAAGTTTAAATTTAATGAAATCATATATAACACAAGAACTTATTAAATTTAAAATGTTCATTTTTAAATGTTCGAAGTTGAAAGTTTGTTCAAGTCAAAATTAATAATGGAGGAACTGACCTTATTTTATCTAAGAAAATAAATAAAGATGAGAGGTTGCAAATCAAAATTAACCATAATGACTGACAATGCTTCATTTAATAAATAAATAAGGTCTAAAGTAAATACCTTAGTCCAAAATTAATAAAATGGTCAGACAATGCTTCTTTAATAAATAAAGTGAGGTTTTGAAAGTATGGACTAGTCAAGGAATTTATAAATAATCAAATTAACAATTCTGTCATCTAAGCTGAACCGAGGTCCTGAAAGTTTTGGACCAGATTAATAATAATGACTGACAATGCTTCTTTTAAAAATAAAGGATGATGTGGTTTTTAATGCTGCTCTTCATTAATAATACTGCTGGATATTAGTTTATTTGATAAAAAACTAAGTTTAAATAAAAATTTTTAAAATAATTGAAAATAAAAATAGTAATTTTTAAGAATTTTAATTTATATTGAGTTTAAATACTAGGTCAGAAATTATTAATTCTACATTCAATGTTTGTTAATAAATAAATGAAACTTTGGTTATATACATTCAAATTTTTAAGAATGGACTGAATAGATTTTATTTTTTAAATATGTCCAGGATGAAACAAAGCTTTCAATAGCCACTGTTGGAAGTTGGTTATAAATAAGATTTGACACTCAATTTTGGTCCTGAATTGGAATTTCTGTCAATACTGGTCTTTGAAACTGGATGAACAGATACTAAGATCAGAATGATTGGTGAAGCTTCAAGTTAAATAAATGAAGATGAATTTATTTTCTTCAAAGGTAATCAATGCTGTTTTCATCTAATAAATGGAATTCAATGTCTGTGGGGGTGGGCCAAAATTAATGCCCTGACCACAAGCATCTAATAAATAAATGCATTAGAACTGTGGAACCAAAGTTAATAATAATTACTGACAATGCTTCATTAAAATAAAAAAAGGCAGATGATATTATATCTTTTTAAAAATAATCTGAAATGCTTCATAAAATTTTTAAAAAATGCCTTTTCTTAACTAGTTTTAATTAATTAAATTAATGTATAATCATGTCTTTAAATCCAGCGGTCATGAAAATTATTTTTTATAAATTCAATGTATAAAGAACAGTAAAACTAATAAATAAACGATAGTAAATGCTAGATAATACAAGAAAAAATGAAACAATCATGGTTGCATAATTTTTCATTTAATAAATAAACAATGAATGTATATACTAGTACAAAAATAATAATAATGACTGACAATGGCTGGTTCTAACAAATAAAACGAAGACAAAGTAAATGCTGTCAAAAATTAATAATAATGAGTTATTGGAAGATTGAAAATAAATAAGATGAAAGCAATGTAGATTGATGAAATTATATAGATAGTGAAAGAAGAATGGTAATAATAATGACTGACAAGCTTCATCTGGGAAATAAACGAAGATGAAACTTATATCTGGTCAAAAAATTAATAATAATGACTACAAATTCATCGCAATAAATAAACGAAGATGGCATATACTAGTCATAAAATGTGATAAAAATCTAAATAAAAAACGAAGATGAAAGTATATACTAGTCAAAATTAATAATAATGACTGACAATGTTTCATCTGTAAATAAACGAAGATGAGCAATGCTAGTCAAAATTAATAATAATGACTGACAAGGACTTCATCTAATAAATAAACGAAGATGACTTTATATACTAGTCAAAATTAATAATAATGACTTTTAAATGCTTCATCTAATAAATAAACGAAGATGAAATATATACTAGTCAAAAATTAATAATAATGACTGACAATGCTTCATCTAATAAATAAACGAAGATGAAATTATATACTATCAAAATTAATAATAATGACTGACAATGCTTCATCTTGAAATAAACGAAGATGAAAGTATATACTAGTCAAAAATTAATAATAATGACTGACAATGCTTCATCTAATAAATAAACGAAGATGAAAGTAAATGCTAGTCAAAAATTAATAATAATGACTGACAATGCTTCATCTAATAAATAAACGAAGATGAAAGTATATACTAGTCAAAAATTAATAATAATGACTGAAATGTTTATCTAATAAATAAACGAGAGATGAAATTATATAAAACGAAGATCAAAAATTAATAATAATGACTGACAATGTTTACCTAATAAATAAACGAAGATGAAAGTATATAATAGTCAAAATTAATAATAATGACTGACAATGCTTCATATAATAAATAAACGAAGATGAAAGTATATACTAGTCAAAAATTAATAATAATGACTGACAATGCTTCATATAATAAATAAACGAAGATGAAAGTATAAGTCAAAATTAATAATAATGACTGACAATGCTTCATCTAATAAATAAACGAAGATGAAAGTATATACTAGTCAAAAATTAATAATAATGACCGGACAATGCTTCATCTAATAAATAAACGAAGATGAAATATATACTAGTCAAAATTAATAATAATGACTGACAATGCTTCATCTAATAAATAAACGAAGATGAAAGTATACTAGTCAAAAATTAATAATAATGACTGACAATGCTTCATCTAATAACAAAACGAAGATGAAAGTATATACTAGTCAAAAATTAATAATAATGACTGACAATGCTTCATCTAATAAATAAACGAAGATGAAAGTATATACTAGTCAAAATTAATGATAATGACTGACAATGCTTCATCTAATAAATAAACGAAGATGAAAGTATATACCAGTCAAAAATTAATAATAATGACTGACAATGTCATCTAATAAATAAACGAAGATGAAAGTATATACTAGTCAAAAAATTAATAATAATGACAATTACTTCATATAATAAATAAACAATGTTACAATAATAATATCTAATAAATAAACAATAATGAATGAAAAAAAACGAAGGTCAAAAATTAATAATAATACTGACAATACTTCATCTAATAAAAATAAACGAAGATAATAAATGCTACTCAAAACAATGACTTCATCTAATAAATAAACGAAGATATAAAAGTATATACTAGTCAAAATTAATAATAATGACTGACAATGCTTCATCTAATAAATAAACGAAGATGAAAGTATATACTAGTCAAAAATTAATAATAATGACTGACAATGCTTCATCTAATAAAAAAAAACGAAGATGAAAGTAAATACTAGTCAAAAAATTAATAATAATGACTGACAATGCTTCATATAATAAATAAACGAAGATGAAAGTAAATACTAGTCAAAATTAATAATAATGACTGACAATGCTTCATCTAATAAATAAACGAAGATGAAAGTATATACTAGTCGCAAAAAATTAATAAAATGACTGACAATGCCTCATCTAATAAAAAACGAAGATGAAAGTATACTAGTCAAAAATTAATGATGACTGACAATGTCATCTAATAAATAAACGAAGATGAAAGTATATACTAGTCAAAAATTAATAATAATGACTGACAATGCTTCATCTAATAAATAAACGAAGATGAAAGTATATACTAGTCAAAATTAATAATAATGACTGACAATGCTTCATCTAAATAAATAAACGAAGATGAAAGTAAAAAAAACGAAGATGAAGAAATGCTAGTCAAAAATTAATAATAATGACTGACAATGCTTCATCTAATAAATAAACGAAGATGAAAGTATATACTAGTCAAAAATTAATAATAATGACTGACAATGCTTCATCTAATAAATAAACGAAGATGAAAT
The DNA here is from genome assembly GCA_903632075.3 of Acanthosepion pharaonis. Classification (NCBI taxonomy): domain Eukaryota; kingdom Metazoa; phylum Mollusca; class Cephalopoda; order Sepiida; family Sepiidae; genus Acanthosepion; species Acanthosepion pharaonis. The sequence goes on from CAHIKZ030000425.1 coordinate 204,423, forward strand.
GTTTATACTAGTCAAAAATTAATAATAATGACTGACAATGCTTCATCTAATAAATAAACGAAGATGAAAGTATATACTAGTCAAAAATTAATAATAATGACTGACAATGCTTCATCTAATAAATAAACGAAGATGAAAGTATATACTAGTCAAAAATTAATAATAATGACTGACAATGCTTTCATCTAATAAATAAACGAAGATGAAATTATATACTAGTCAAAATTAATAATAATGACTGACAATGTTTCATCTAATAAATAAACGAAGATGAAAGTAAATACTAGTCAAAAATTAATAATAATGACTGACAATGCTTCATCTATAAATAAACGAAGATGAAAGTATACTAAAAATTAATAATAATGACTGACAATGCTTCATCTAATAAATAAACGAAGATGAAAGTATATACTAGTCAAAAATTAATAATAATGACTGACAATGCTTCATCTAATAAATAAACGAAGATGAAAGTATATACTAGTCAAAATTAATAATAATGACTGACAATGCTTCATCTAATAAATAAACGAAGATGAAAGTATATACTAGTCAAAATTAATGATAATGACTGACAATGCTTCAAATAAACGAAGATGAAAGTAAACGAAAATGAAAATAAATGCAAGTCAAAATTAATAATAATGAAATGACAATGTGAGCAATTCAATTTCAATAAATAAAACGAAGATGAAAGTATATACTAGTCAAAAATTAATAATAATGACTGACAATGCTTCATCTAATAAATAAACGAAATGAAAAAATACTAGTCAAAATTAATAATAATGACTGACAATGTTTCATCCTAATAAATAAACGAAGATGAAAGTAAATGCTAGTCAAAAATTAATAATGACGACAATGCTTCATCTAATAAATAAACGAAGATGAAAAGTATACCAATAAAATTTAATAATAATGATTGACAATGCTTCATATAATAAATAAACGAAGATGAAAGTATATACTAGTCAAAAATAATGATAATGACTGACAATGCTCATCTAATAAATAAACGAAGATGAAAGTATATACTAGTCAAAAATTAATAATAATGACTGACAATGCTTCATCTAATAAATAAACGAAGATGAAAGTATATACTAGTCAAAAATTAATAATAATGACTGACAATGTTTCATCTAATAAATAAACGAAGATGAAAGATAATATACTAGTCAAAAATTAATAATAATGACAAAAATAATGACAATGACTGACAATCTATCTAAATAAACGAAAGATGAAAGTATATACTAGTCAAAAATTAATAATAATGACTGACAATGCTTCATCTAATAAATAAACGAAGATGAAAGATAAATGCTGACAAGTCAAAAATTAATATAAAAATGACTGATAATGTTTCAATCTAATAAATAAACGAAGATGAAAGTATATACTAGTCAAAAATTAATAATAATGACTGACAATGCTTCATCTAATAAATAAACGAAGATGAAAGTATATACTAGTCAAAAATTAATAATAATGACTGACAATGCTTCATCTAATAAATAAACGAAGATGAAAGTATATACTAAGTCAAAATTAATAATAATGACTGACAATGCTTCATCTAATAAATAAACGAAGATGAAAGTATATACTAGTCAAAATTAATAATAATGACTGACAATGCTTCATCTAATAAATAAACGAAGATGAAAGTATATACTAGTCAAAATTAATAATAATGACTGACAATGCTTCATCTAATAAATAAACGAAGATGAAAGTATATACTATCAAAAATTAATAATAATGACTGACAATGTTCATCTAATAAATAAACGAAGATGAAAGTATATACTAGTCAAAAATTAATAATAATGACTGACAATGTTTCATCTAATAAATAAACGAAGATGAAAGTAAATACTAGTCAAAAAAATTAATAATAATGACTGACAATGTTTTCATCTAATAAATAAACGAAGATGAAAGTATATACTAGTCAAAAAATTAATAATAATGACTGACAATGCTTCATCTAATAAATAAACGAAAATGTAAAAGTCAAAATTAATAATAATGACTAGCTTCAAAATTAATAATAATGACTGTAAATGCTTCATCTAATAAATAAACGAAGATGAAAGTATATACTAGTCAAAAAAATAAACAAAAAATTACTCAAAAATAATGATAATGGACAAATGCTTCATCTAATAAATAAACGAAGATGAAAGTATATAACAGTCAAAAATTAATAATAATGACTGACAATGTTTCATCTAATAAATAAACGAAGATGAAAGTATATACTAGTCAAAAATTAATAATGATAATGCTTCATCTAATAAATAAACGAAATGAAAGTATATACTAGTCAAAAATTAATGATAATGACCGACAATGCTTCATCTAATAAATAAACGAAGATGAAAGTATATACTAGTCAAAATTAATAATAATGACTGACAATGCTTCATCTAATAAATAAACGAAGATGAAAGTAAAATTAATAATAATGACTGACAATGCTTCATCTAATAAATAAAACGAAGATGAAAAAATTCAAAAAATTAATAATGACGACCGACAATGCTTCATCTAATAAATAAACGAAGATGAAAGTATATACTAGTCAAAATAATAATAATGACTGACAATGCTTCATCTAATAAATAAACGAAGATGAAAAAGCTAATCAAAAATTAATAATAATGATGACAAGCCCATCTACAATAAACGAAAATGAAAGCAATGCTAAATGTAATAATAATGACTGACAATGCTTCATCTAATAAATAAACGAAGATGAAAGTATATACTAGTCAAAATTAATGATAATGACTGACAATGCTTCATCTAATAAATAAACGAAGATGAAAGTATATACTAGTCAAAATTAATAATGACTGTTTTCATCTAATAAATAAACAATGCTTCATCTAATAAATAAACGAAGATGAAAGTAAATACTAGTCAAAAAATTAATAATAATGACTGACAATGCTTCATCTAAATGAAATAAATAAACGAATGATGAAAGTATAATACTAGTCAAAAATTAATAATAATGACTGACAATGTTTCATCTAATAAATAAACGAAAATGAAAGTATATGCTAGTCAAAAATTAATAATAATGACTGACAATGCTCATCTAAATAAACGAAGATGAAAGTAAATGCAGTCAAAATTAAATAATGACTGACAATGCTTCATAAAAATAAACGAAAACTAGTCAAAATTAATAATAATGACTGACAATGCTTCATCTAATAAATAAACGAAGATGAAAGTATATACTAGTCAAAATTAATAATAATGACTGACAATGCTTCATCTAATAAATAAACGAAGATGAAAGTATATACTAGTCAAAAATAATAATAATGACTGACAATGCTTCATCTAATAAATAAACGAAGATGAAAGTATATACTAGTCAAAATTAATAATAATGACTGACAATGCTTCATCTAATAATAAACGAAGATGAAAAGTATATGCTAGTCAAAAATTAATAATAATGACTGACAATGCTTCATCTAATAAATAAACGAAGATGAAAGTATATACTAGTCAAAATTAATAATAATGACTGACAATGTTCATCTAATAAATAAACGAAGATGAAAAAGTATATACTAGTCAAAAAATTAATAATAATGATTGACAATGCTTCATCTAATAAATAAACGAAAAAGAAAATACTAGTAAAAATTAATAATAATGACTGACAATGCTTATCTAATAAATAAACGAAAATGAAAGTATATATTCAGTCAAAAAATTAATGATAATGACTGACAATGCTTCATCTAATAAATAAACGAAGATGAAAGTAAATACTAGTCAAAATTAATAATAATGACTGACAATGTTTCATCTAATAAATAAACGAAGATGAAAGTATAATAAAATTAATAATAATGACTGACAATGTTTCCTTATCTAAAAAAAATTAAATAAAAAATAATGACTGACAATGCTTCATCTAATAAATAAACGAAGATGAAAGTATATACTAGTCAAAAATTAATAATAATGACTGACAATGCTTCATCTAATAAATAAACGAAGATGTATATATAAATAGTCAAAAATTAATAATAATGACTGACAATGCTTCATCTAATAAATAAACAAAAATGAAAGTATATATTAGTCAAAATTAATAATAATGACTGACAATGCTTCATCTAATAAATAAACGAAGATGAAAGTATATACTAGTCAAAAATTAATAATAATGACTGACAATGCTAAATCATCTAAATAAACGAAGATAAAGTATAGACTAGTCAAAAATTAATAATACCGACAATGCTTCATCTAATAAATAAACGAAGATGAAAATAAATGATCAAAATAATGACAATGACTTCATCTAATAAATAAACGAAAATGAAAAAGTAAATACTAGTCAAAAATTAATAATAATGACCGACAATGCTTCATCTAATAAATAAACGAAGATGAAAGTATATACTAGTCAAAAATTAATAATAATGACTGACAATGCTTCATCTAATAAATAAACGAAGATGAAAGTAAATACTAGTCAAAATTAATAATAATGACTGACAATGCTTCATCTAATAAATAAACGAAAATGAAAGTATATACTAGTCAAAAATTAATAATAATGACTGACAATGCTTCATCTTCATTAATAAATAAACGAAGATGAAAAGACAAATACTAGTCAAAAAATTAATGATAATGACTGACAAAGCCCATCTAATAAATAAACGAAGATGAAAGTATATACTAGTCAAAATTAATAATAATGACTGACAATGCTTCATCTAATAAATAAACGAAGATGAAAGTATATACTAGTCAAAAATTAATAATAATGACTGACAATGCTTCATCTAATAAACGAAATAAACGAAGATGAAAGTATATACTAGTCAAAATTAAAAATTAATGACTGACAATGTTTCATCTAATAAAATAAACGAAATGAAAGTATATACTAGTCAAAATTAATAATAATGACTGGACAATGCTCATCTAATAAATAAACGAAGATGAAAGTATATACTAGTCAAAAATTAATAATAATGACTGACAATGCTTCATTAAATAAACGAAATGAAAGTATATACTAGTCAAAAATTAATAATAATGACTGACAATGTTTCATCTAATAAATAAACGAAAATGAAAGTATATAATTAGTCAAAAATTAATAATAATGACTGACAATGCTTCATCTAATAAATAAACGAAGATGAAAGAAATACTAGTCAAAATTAATAATAATGACTGACAATGCTTCATCTAATAAATAAACGAAATGAAAGTATATACTAGTCAAAAATTAATAATAATGACTGACAATGCTTCATCTAATAAAATAAACGAAAATATAACTAGTCAAAAATTTATAATAATGACTGACAATGTCATCTAATAAATAAACGAAATGAAAGTATACTAGTCAAAATTAATAATAATGAATGACAATGCCTCATCTAATAAATAAACGAAAATGAAAGTATATACTAGTCGAAAAAAATTAATAATAATGACTGACAATGCTTCATCTAATAAATAAACGAAGATGAAAGTATATACTAGTCAAAAATTAATAATAATGACTGACAATGCTTCATCTAATAAATAAACGAAGATGAAAGTATATACTAGTCAAAAATTAATACGATAATAATGTTACCATCTAATAAAATAAACGAAAATGAGGCATATACTAATAAAAAAACGATAATGACTGAAAATTCCATCTAATAAATAAACGAAAATGAAAAAGTATATACTAGTCAAAATTAATGATAATGACTGACAATGCTTCATCTAATAAATAAACGAAGATGAAAGTATAAACAGTCAAAAATTTACGATGATAATGACTGACAATCTAATAAAATAAACGAAGATGAAAGTAAATGCTAGTCAAAAAATTAATAATAATGACTGACAATGCTCATCATAAACGAAAATGAAAGTATATAATAAATAAAACGAAGATGAAAGTATATACTAGTCAAAATTAATAATAATGACTGACAATGCTTCTATAAAGAAATAAATAAACGAAAATGAAAGTAAAATGCTAAGTTCCAAAATTAATAATAATGACTGACAATGTTTCATCTAATAAATAAACGAAAATGAAAGTATATACTAGTCAAAAATTAATAACACGACTGACAATGTTCATCTAATAAATAAACGAAGATGAAAGTAATGCTAGTCAAAATTAATGATAATGACTGACAATGCTTCATTAATAAATAAACGAAGATGAAAGTATATACTAGTCAAAATTAACAATGACCGATAAATGCTTCATCTAATAAATAAACGAAGATGAAAGCATACTAGTCAAAAATTAATAATAATGACTGACAATGCTTCATCTAATAAATAAACGAAAATGAAAGTATATACTAGTCAAAATTATAATAATGACTGACAATGCTTCATCTAATAAATAAACGAAGATGAAAAGTATATACTAGTCAAAAAATTAATTAAATAATGACATTGACAATGCAAAAATTAATTCACCGAAAATCTAATAAATAAACGAAAATGAAAGTAAATACTAGTAAATACTAATCAAAAATTAATAATAATGACTGACAATGCTTCATCTAATAAATAAACGAAAATGAAAGTATATACTAGTCAAAATTAATAATAATGACTGACAATGCTTCATCTAATAAATAAACGAAGATGAAAGTATATGCTAGTCAAAAATTAATGATAATGACTGACAATGTATGAAAAATTCATCTAATAAATAAACGAAATGAAAGTATATACTAGTCGAAAAATTAATGATAATGACTGACAATCTAATAAATAAACGAAGATGAAAGTATATAATAAATAATAATGAAGATGAATATATCATAGTCAAAAATAAATAAAAGTATATACTAGATTAATAATTCTTGATATTTATAATAAATAAACGAAGATGAAAGTATATACTAGTCAAAAATTAATAATAATGACTGACAATGCTTCATCTAATAAATAAACGAAAATGAAAGTAATGCTAGTCAAAAATTAATGATAATAATGACAATGTTTATCTAATAAATAAACGAAGATGAAGTATATACTAGTCAAAAATTAATAAATAAATTATTCATCTAATAACTTCATGAAAAGTATATACTAGTCAAAAAATATGATAATGACTGACTGACAATGCTTCATCTAATAAATAAACGAAGATGAAAGTAAATACTAGTCAAAATTAATAAATAATTGACAATGTTTTCTATCTAATAAATAAACGAAGATGAAAGTATATACTAGTCAAAATTAATGATAATGACTGACAATGCTTCATCTAATAAACAAACGAAAATGAAAGTATATACTAGTCAAAATTAATAATAATGACTGACAATGCTTCATCTAATAAATAAACGAAGATGAAAGTAAATACTAAGTCAAAAATTAATAATAATGACTGACAATGCTTCATCTAATAAATAAACGAAGATGAAAGTATATACTAGTCAAAATTAATAATAATGACTGACAATGTTTCATCTAATAAATAAACGAAGATGAAAATTATACTAGTCAAAAAAAACGAAGATGAAAATATATTGTCAAAATTAATAATAATGACAATGCTTCATCTAATAAATAAACGAAGAAAATGTATACTAGTCAAAAAATAATAATAATGACTGACAATGCTTCATCTAATAAATAAACGAAGATGAAAGTAATACTCAAAATGATTAATAATGACTGACAATGTTTCATCTAATAAAATAAACGAAAATGAAAGTATATACTAGTCAAAATTAATAATAATGACTGACAATGCTTCATCTAATAAATAAACGAAGATGAAATGAAATGCTAGTCAAAAATTAATAATAAAAAATTTCATCTAATAAAATAAAACGAAGATGAAAGTATATACTAGTCAAAATTAATAATAATGACTGACAATTCATCTAATAAATAAACGAAGATGAAAGTAAATGCTAGTCAAAAATTAATGATAATGACTGACAATGCTTCATCTAATAAATAAACGAAAATGTAAAAGCTATCAAAAAATTAATAATATACTAGCTTCATCTAATAAATAAAACGAAGAAAATTAATCAAAATAATGACTGACAATGCTTCATCTAATAAATAAACGAAGATGAAAGTATATACTAGTCAAAAATTAATAATGACTGACAATGCTTCATCTAATAAATAAACGAAGATGAAAGTATACTAGTCAAAAAATTAATAATAATGACTGACAATGCTTCATCTAATAAATAAACGAAGATGAAAGTAAATACTAGTCAAAAAATTAATAATAATGACTGACAATGCTTAAATAAACGAAGATAATAAAGTCAAAAAATAATAATGATGACAAGCTTCATATCTAATAAATAAACGAAGAGTCAAAAATTAATAATAATGACTGACAATGCTTCATCTAATAAATAAACGAAGATGAAAGTATATACTAGTCAAAATTAATAATAATGACTGACAATGCTTCATCTAATAAATAAACGAAGATGAAAGTAATACTAGTCAAAATTAATAATAATGACAAGCTTCATCTAATAAATAAACGAAGATGAAAGTAAATGCTAGTCAAAAATTAATAATAATGACTGACAATGCTTCATCTAATAAATAAACGAAGATGAAAGTATATACTAGTCAAAATTAATAATAATGACTGACAATGTTTCATCTAATAAATAAACGAAGATGAAAAGTATATACTAGTCAAAAAATTAATAATAATGACTGACAATACTTCATCTAATAAATAAACGAAGATGAAAGTATATACTAGTCAAAAATTAATAATAATGACTGACAATGCTTCATCTAATAAATAAACGAAAATGAAAGTATATACTAGTCAAAAATTAATAATAATGACTGACAATACTTCATCTAATAAATAAACGAAGATGAAAGTATATACTAGTATTAACAATAATGACTGACAATGCTTCATCTGAATAAATAAACGAAGATGAAAGTATATACTAGTCAAAAATTAATAATAATGACTGACAATGCTTCATCTAATAAATAAACGAAGATGAAAGTATATACTAGTCAAAAATTAATAATAATGACTGACAATGCTTCATCTAATAAATAAACGAAGATGAAAGTATATACTAGTCAAAAATTAATGATAATGACTGACAATGCTTCATCTAATAAATAAACGAAGATGAAAGTATATACTAGTCAAAAATTAATAATAATGACTGACAATGCTTCATCTAATAAATAAACGAAGATGAAAGTATATACTAGTCAAAAATTAATAATAATGACTGACAATGCTTCATCTAATAAATAAACGAAATGAAAGTATATACTAGTCAAAAATTAATAATAATGACTGACAATGCTTCATCTAATAAATAAACGAAAGATGAAAGTATATACTAGTCAAAATTAATAATAATGACTGACAATGCTTCATCTAATAAATAAACGAAGATGAAAGTATATACTAGTCAAAATTAATAATAATGACTGACAATGCTTCATTCTAATGAAATCTAATAAATAAACGAAACGAAGATGAAAGTATATACTAGTCAAAAAAATTAATAATAATGACTGACAATGCTTCATCTAATAAATAAACGAAAATGAAAGATGAAAGTACAATGCTAATAAATAAACGAAATGAAAAAATACTAGTAAAATTAATAATGACTGACAATGCTTCATCTAATAAATAAAACGAAAATGAAATTATATACTAGTCTAATAAATAAAAAAATTAATAAATAATGACTGACAATGCTTCATCTTCATCTAGTCAAAATTAAAATAATGACGACAAATAAATAAACGAAAATGAAAGTATATACAAGTCAAAATTAATAATAATGACTGACAATGCTTCATCTAATAAATAAACGAAGATGAAAGTATATACTAGTCAAAAATTAATAATAATGACTGACAATGCTTCATCTAATAAATAAACGAAGATGAAAGTATATACTAGTCAAAAATTTAATAATAATGACTGACAATGCTTCATCTAATAAATAAACGAAGGATGAAACAATACTAGTCAAAATTAATACATAATGACTCATCTAATAAATAAACGAAGATGAAAGTATATACTAGTCAAAAATTAATAATAATGACTGACAATGCTTCATCTAATAAATAAACGAAAATGAAAGTATATACTAGTCAAAATTAATAATAATGACTGACAATGCCATCTAATAAATAAACGAAAATGAAAGTATATACTAGTCAAAAATTAATAATAATGACTGACAATGCTTCATCTAATAAATAAACGAAGAAAAATGAGTATATATACTAGTCAAAAATTAATAATAATGACTGACAATGCTTCATCTAATAAATAAACGAAAATGAAAGTATATACTAGTCAAAAATTAATAATAATGACTGACAATGCTTCATCTAATAAATAAACGAAGATGAAAGTATATACTAGTCAAAAATTTAATAATAATGACTGACAATGCTTCATCTAATAAATAAACGAAAATGAAAGTATATACTAGTCAAAAATTAATAATAATGACTGACAAGCTTCATAATAAATAAACGAAGATGAAAGTATATGTCAAAAATTAATAATGACTGACAATCTTCATCTAAATAAACGAAAATGAAAGTATATACTAGTCAAAAATTAATAATAATGACTGACAATGCTTCATCTAATAAATAAACGAAAATGAAAGTATATACTAGTCAAAAATTAATAATGACTGACAATGCTTCATCTAATAAATAAAACGAAGATGAAAGTATATACTAGTCAAAAAAAATAATAAATGACTGACAATGCTTCATCTAATAAATAAACGAAAATGAAAGTATATACTAGTCAAAATTAATAATAATGACTGACAATGCTTCATCTAATAAATAAACGAAGATGAAAGTATATACTAGTCAAAAATTAATAATAATGACTGGACAATGCTTCATCTAATAAATAAACGAAAATGAAAGTATATACTAGTCAAAATTAATAATAATGACTGACAATGTTTCATCTAATAAATAAACGAAGATGAAAGTATATACTAGTCAAAAATTAAAATAATTATGCTTCATAATAAATAAACTGACAATACTTCAAAAATTCTAATAAATAAAAACGAAGATGAAAGTATATACTAGTCAAAATTAATAATAATGACTGACAACGCTTCATCTAATAAATAAACGAAGATGAAAGTATATACTAGTCAAAAAAATTTATAATAATGACTGACAATGCTTCATCTAATAAATAAACGAAGATGAAAGTAAATGCTAGTCAAAAATTAATAATAATGACTGACAATGCTTCATCTAATAAATAAACGAAAATGAAAGTATATACTAGTCAAAAATTAATGATAATGACTGACAATGCTTCATCTAATAAATAAACGAAAATGAAAGTATATACTAGTCAAAAATTAATAATAATGACTGACAATGCTTCATCTAATAAATAAACGAAATGAAAGTATACTAGTCAAAATTAATAATAATGACTGACAATGCTTCATCTAATAAATAAACGAAAATGAAAGTATATACTAGTCAAAATTTATAATAATGACTGGACAATGCTTCATCTAATAAATAAACGAAGATGAAAGTATATACTAGTCAAAAAATTAATAATAATGACTGACAATGCTTCATCTAATAAATAAACGAAAATGAAAGTATATACTAGTCAAAAATTAATAATAATGACTGACAATGCTTCATCTAATAAATAAACGACAATCATCAAAAATTAATATACTAATAAATAAACGAATGATGACAATGTTTCATCTAATAAATAAACGAAGATGAAAGTATACTAGTAAAAAATTAATAATAATGACTGACAATGCTTCATCTAATAAATAAACGAAAATGAAAGTATATACTAGTCAAAAATTAATAATAATGACTGACAATGCTTCATCTAATAAATAAACGAAGATGAAAGTATATACTAGTCAAAATTAATAATAATGACTGACAATGCTTCATCTAATAAATAAACGAAGATGAAAGTATATACTAGTCAAAAATTAATAATAATGACTGACAATGCTTCATCTAATAAATAAACGAAAATGAAAGTATATACTAGTCAAAAATTAATAATAATGACTGACAATGCTTCATCTAATAAATAAACGAAGATGAAAGTATATACTAGTCAAAATTAATAATAATGACTGACAATGCTTCATCTAATAAATAAACGAAGATGAAAGTATATACTAGTCAAAAAATTAATAATAATGACTGACAATACTTCATCTAATAAATAAACGAAGATGAAAGTATATACTAGTCAAAAATTAATAAATGACTGACAATGCTTCATCTAATAAATAAACGAAAGTATATACTGTACAAAAAGTATATACTATCAAACGAAAAAATTAAAAAATTAATAATGACTGACAATGCTTCATCTAATAAATAAACGAAAAATGAAAGTATATACTAGTAAAAAATTAATAATAATGACTGACAATGCTTCATCTAATAAATAAAACGAAGATGAAAGTATATACTAGTATAAAAAATTAATAATAATGACTGACAATGCTTCATCTAATAAATAAACGAAAATGAAAGTATATACTAGTCAAAATTAATAAAAATGACAAGCTTCATCTAATAAATAAACGAAAATGACTGACAATGACTTCATCTAATAAATAAACGAAGATGAAAGTATATACTAGTCAAAATTAATAATAATGACTGACAATGCTTCATCTAATAAATAAACGAAGATGAAAGTCAAAATTTATATAATGACTAGTAAAAGAAGAAAAAAATTAATAATAATGACTGACAATGCTTCATCTAATAAATAAACGAAAATGAAAGTATATACTAGTCAAAATTAATAATAATGACTGACAATGCTTCATCTAATAAATAAACGAAAATGAAAGTATATACTAGTCAAAATTAATGATAATGACCGACAATGCTTCATCTAATAAATAAACGAAAATGAAAGTATATACTAGTCAAAAATTAATAATAATGACTGACAATGCTTCATCTAATAAATAAACGAAGATGAAAGTATATACTAGTCAAAAAAATTAATAATGACTGACAATGCTTCATCTAATAAATAAACGAAGATGAAAGTATATACAAAAAATTCAAAATGACTGACAAATAATAAATGACTGACAATGCTTCATCTAATAAATAAACGAAAATGAAAGTATATACTAGTCAAAATTAATAATAATGACTGACAATGCTTCATCTAATAAATAAACGAAGATGAAAGTATATACTAAGTCAAAAATTAATAATAATGACTGACAATGCTTCATCTAATAAATAAACGAAGATGAAAGTATATACTAGTCAAAAATTAATAATAATGACTGACAATGCTTCATCTAATAAATAAACGAAGATGAAAGTATATACTAGTCAAAAAATTAATAATAATAATGACTAATAAATGATAATGCTTCATCTAATAAATAAACGAAAATGAAAGTATACTAGTCAAAAAATTAATAATAATGACTGACAATGCTTCATCTAATAAAAATATAAACGAATGATGAAATAAATAAATACTAGTCAAAAAAATTAATAATAATGACTGACAATGCTTCATCTAATAAATAAACGAAGATGAAAGTATATACTAGTCAAAAATTAATAATAATGACTGACAATGCTTCATCTAATAAATAAACGAAGATGAAAGTATATACTAGTCAAAATTAATGATAATGACTGACAATGCTTCATCTAATAAATAAACGAAAATGAAAGTATATACTAGTCAAAAAATTAATAATAATGACTGACAATGCTTCATCTAATAAACGAAAATGAAAGTAAACGAAAATGGAAAGTATATACTGAAAGTCAAAATTAATAATAATGACTGACAATGCTTCATCTAATAAATAAACGAAGATGAAATTATATACTAGTCAAAAATTAATGATAATGACTGACAATGCTTCATCTAATAAATAAACGAAAATGAAAGTATATACTAGTCAAAAATTAATAATAATGACTGACAATGCTTCATCTAATAAATAAACGAAAATGAAAGTATATACTAGTCAAAAATTAATGATAATGACTGACAATGCTTCATCTAATAAATAAACGAAAATGAAAGTATATACTAGTCAAAATTAATAATAATGACTGACAATGCTTCATCTAATAAATAAACGAAGATGAAAGTATATACTAGTCAAAATTTAATAATGACTGACAATGTTTCATCTAATAAATAAAACGAAAATGAAAGTATATCAGTCAAAAAATTAAAATAAACGAATACTTCATCTAATAAATAAACGAAAGTATATACTAGTCAAAATTAATAATAATGACTGACAATGCTTCATCTAATAAATAAACGAAGATGAAAGTATATACTAGTCAAAAAATTAATGATAATGACTGACAATGCTTCATCTAATAAATAAACGAAATGAAAGTATATACTAGTCAAAATTAATAATAATGACTGACAATGCTTCATCTAATAAATAAACGAAAATGAAAGTATATACTAGTCAAAAAATTAATAATAATGACTGACAATGCTTCATCTAATAAATAAACGAAAATGAAAGAAAGTATATACTAGTCAAAAATTAATAATAATGACTGACAATGCTTCATCTAATAAATAAACGAAGATGAAAGTATATACTAGTCAAAAATTAATAATAATGACTGACAATGCTTCATCTAATAAATAAACGAAAATGAAAGTATATACTAGTCAAAAATTAATAATAATGACTGACAATAAATAATCTAATAATAAACGAAATTAATGAAAATAAACGAAATGTATATACTAGTCAAAATTAATAATAAATGACTGACAATGCTTCATCTAATAAATAAACGAAAATGAAAGTATATACTAGTCAAAATTAATGATAATGACTGACAATGCTTCATCTAATAAATAAACGAAAATGAAAGTATATATACTGATCAAAAAATTAATAATAATGACTGACAATGTCATCTAATAAATAAAACGAAGATGAAAGTATATACTAGTCAAAATTAATGATAATGACTGACAATGCTTCATCTAATAAATAAACGAAGATGAAAGTATATACTAGTCAAAATTAATAATAATGACTGACAATGCTTCATCTAATAAAATAAACGAAGATGAAAGTAATAAATTTAGTCAAAATTAATAATAATGACTGACAATGCTTCATCTAATAAATAAAACGAAAATGAAAGTATATACTAGTCAAAAATTAATAATAATGACTGACAATGCTTCATCTAATAAATAAACGAAAATGAAAGTATATACTAGTCAAAATTAATGATAATGACTGACAATGCTTCATCTAATAAATAAACGAAGATGAAAGTATACTAGTCAAAATTAATGATAATGACTGACAATACTTCATCTAATAAATAAACGAAAATGAAAGTAATATATGATAGACTGACTTCATCTAATAAATAAAACGAAGATGAAAGTAAATGCAGTCAAAATTAATGATAATGACTGACAATGCTTCATCTAATAAATAAACGAAGATGAAAGTATATACTAGTCAAAAAATTAATAATAATGACTGACAATGCTCATCTAATAAATAAACGAAAATGAAAGTATATACTAGTCAAAAATTAATGATAATGACTGACAATGCTTCATCTAATAAATAAACGAAAATGAAAGTAAATACTAGTCAAAAATTAATAATAATGACTGACAATGCTTCATCTAATAAATAAACGAAAATGAAAGTATACTAGTCAAAAATTAATAATAATGACTGACAATGCTTCATCTAATAAATAAAACGAAAATGAAAGTAACTAGTAAAAAATTAATGATAATGACTGACAATGCTTCATCTAATAAATAAACGAAGATGAAAGTATATACTAGTCAAAAATTAATAATGATAATGACTGACAATAAACGAAGATGAGTATATCATCTAATAAATAAACTGAAAATGAAAAGTATATACTAGTCAAAAATTAATAATAATGACTGACAATGCTTCATCTAATAAATAAACGAAATGAAAGTATATACTAGTCAAAAATTAATAATAATGACTGACAATGCTTCATCTAATAAATAAACGAAAATGAAAGTATATACTAGTCAAAAATTATTAATAATGACCGACAATGTTTCATCCTAATAAACGAAAATGAAAGTATACTAGTCAAAAAATTAATAATAATGACTGACAATGCTTCATCTAATAAATAAACGAAGATGAAAGTATACTAGTCAAAAATTAATAATAATGACTGACAATGCCCATCTAATAAAAATGAAAGTATATACTAAAAATTAATAATAATGACTGACAATGCTTCATCTAATAAATAAACGAAGATGAAAGTAAATACTAGTCAAAAATTAATAATAATGACTGACAATGCTTCATCTAAAATAAACGAAAATGAAAGTATATACTAGTCAAAATTAATAATAATGACTGACAACGTTTCATCTAATAAATAAACGAAAATGAAAGTATATACTAGTCAAAATTAATAATAATGACTGACAATGCTTTCATCTAATAAATAAACGAAAATGAAAGTATATACTAGTCAAAATTAATAATAATGACTGACAATGCTTCATCTAATAATAAATGAAAAATATAGTCAAAAAATTAATAATAAATGACAAGTATATAAACGAAAATGAAAGTACTAAAAATTAATGATAATGACTAGTCATCATCTAATGTAAATAAACGAAGATGAAAGTATATACTAGTCAAAAATTAATAATAATGACTGACAATGCTTCATCTAATAAATAAACGAAGATGAAAGTATATACTAGTCAAAAATTAATAATAATGACTGACAATGCTTCATCTAATAACAAACGAAATGAAGAGAAGTATATACTAGTCAAAATTAAATAATGTTGACGCTTCATCTAATAAATAAACGAAATGAAAGTATATACTAGTCAAAATTAATAATAATGACTGACAATGCTTCATCTAATAAATAAACGAAGATGAAAGTATATACTAGTCAAAATTAATAATAATGACTGACAATGCTTCATCTAATAAATAAACGAAGATGAAAAGTAATGCTAGTCAAAAATTAATGATAATGACTGACAATGCTTCATCTAATAAATAAACGAAGATGAAAGTATATACTAGTCAAAAAATTAATAATAATGACTGGACAATGCTTCATCTAATAAATAAACGAAGATGAAAGTATATGCTAGTAAAAATTAATAATAATGACTGACAATGCTTCATCTAATAAATAAACGAAAATGAAAGTATATACTAGTCAAAAATTAATAATAATGACTGACAATGCTTCATCTAATAAATAAACGAAAATGAAAAGTATATACTAGTCAAAATTAATGATAATGACTGACAATGCTTCATCTAAATAAACGAAAATGAAAGTATAATACTAGTCAAAAATTAATAATAATGACTGACAATGCTTCATCTAATAAATAAACGAAAATGAAAGTATATACTAGTCAAAAAATTAATAATAATGACTGACAATGCTTCATCTAATAAATAAACGAAATGAAACTAGTCAAAATTAATAATAATGACTGACAATGCTTCATTAATAAATAAACGAAGATGAAAGTATATGCTAGTCAAAAAAATTAATAATAATGACTGACAATGCTTCATCTAATAAATAAACGAAAATGAAAGTATATACTAGTCAAAAATTAATAATAATGACTGACAATGCTTCATCTAATAAATAAACGAAATGAAAGTATATACTGACAAGCTTCATCTAATAAATAAACGAAAAATAATAATAATGACTGACAATGCTTCATCTAATAAATAAACGAAGATGAAAGTATATACTAGTCAAAAAATTAATAATAATGACTGACAATGCTTCATCTAATAAATAAACTAAAATGAAAGTATATACTAGTCAAAAAATTAATAATAATGACTGACAATGCTTCATCTAATAAATAAACGAAGATGAAAGTATATACTATCGTACACAATAATGACTGACAATGCTTCATCTATCAAATAAAAAATGAAAATATATACGACTGATAATGACTGGACAATGCTTCATCTAATAAATAAAACGAAAATGAAAGTATAACTAGTCAAAAATTAATAATAATGACTGACAATGCTTATCTAAATAAACGAAGATGAAAAAATTAGTCAAAAATTAATAATAATGACTGACAATGCTTCATCTAATAAATAAACGAAATGAAAGTATATACTAGTCAAAAATTAATAATAATGACTGACAATGCTTCATCTAATAAATAAACGAAGATGAAAGTATATACTAGTCAAAAATTAATAATAATGACTGACAATGCTTCATCTAATAAATAAACGAAATGAAAGTATATACTAGTCAAAATTAATAATAATGACTGACAATGCTTCATCTAATAAATAAACGAAGATGTCAAAATTAATAATAATGACTGACAATGTTTCATCTAATAAATAAACGAAAATGAAAAATTCAAAAAATTAATAATAATGACTGACAATGCTTCATCTAATAAATAAAACGAAAATGAAAGTATATACTAGTCAAAATTAATAATAATGACTGACAATGCTTCATCTAATAAATAAACGAAAATGAAAGTATATACTAGTCAAAAATTAATAATAATGACTGACAATGCTTCATCTAATAAATAAACGAAAATGAAAGTATATACTAGTCAAAAAAATTAATAATAATGACTGACAATGCTTCATCTAATAAATAAACGAAGATGAAAGTAAATACTAGTCAAAAATTAATAATAATGACTGACAATGCTTCATCTAATAAATAAACGAAAATGAAAGTATATACTAGTCAAAATTAATAATAATGACTGACAATGCTTCATCTAATAAATAAACGAAGATGAAAGTATATACTAGTCAAAAATTAATAATAATGACCGACAATGCTTCATCTAATAAATAAACGAAATGAAAATACTAGTCAAAAAAATGATAAGTACAATGCTTCATCTAATAAATAAACGAAAATGAAAGTCATATACTAGTCAAAAATTAATAATAATGACTGACAATGCTTCATCTAATAAATAAACGAAAATGAAAGTATATACTAGTCAAAAATTAATAATAATGACTGACAATGCTTCATCTAATAAATAAACGAAAATGAAAGTATATACTAGTCAAAAATTAATAATAATGACTGACAATGCTTCATCTAATAAATAAACGAAGATGAAAGTATATACTAGTCAAAAATTAATAATAATGACTGACAATGCTTCATCTAATAAATAAACGAAAATGAAAAGTATATACTAGTCAAAAATTAATAATAATGACTGACAATGCTTCATCTAATAAATAAACGAAAATGAAAGTATATACTAGTCAAAAAAATTAATAATAATGACTGACAATGCTTCATCTAATAAATAAACGAAAATGAAAGTATATACTAGTCAAAAAAATTAATAATAATGACTGACAATGTTTCATCTAATAAATAAACGAAAATGAAAGTATATACTAGTCAAAAAATTAATAATAATGACTGACAATGCTTCATCTAATAAATAAACGAAAATGAAAGTATATACTAGTCAAAATTAATAATAATGACTGACAATGCTTCATCTAATAAATAAACGAAAAAAAGATAGTCAAAATTAATGATAATGACTGACAATGTCATCTAATAAATAAAACGAAAATGAAAGTATTACTAGTCAAATAATAATAATGACTGACAATGCTTTCATCTAATAAATAAACGAAAATGAAAGTATATACTAGTCAAAAATTAATAATAATGACTGACAATGCTTCATCTAATAAATAAACGAAAATGAAAGTATATACTAGTCAAAAATTAATGATAATGACTGACAATGCTTCATCTAATAAATAAACGAAGATGAAAGTATATACTAGTCAAAATTAATAATAATGACTGACAATGCTTCATCTAATAAATAAACGAAAATGAAAATATACTAGTCAAAAATTAATGATAATGACTGACAATGCTTCATCTAATAAATAAACGATTTGAAAGTATATACTAGTCAAAATTAATGATAATGACTGACAATGCTTCATCTAATAAATAAACGAAAATGAAAGTATATACTAGTCAAAAAATTAATAATAATGACTGACAATGCTTCATCTAATAAATAAACGAAAATGAAAGTATATACTAGTCAAAAATTAATAATAATGACTGACAATGCTTAATCTAGTATAAATCCAAAATTAATGAAATGAAAGTATATACTAGTCAAAAATTAATGATAATGACTGACAATGCTTCATCTAATAAATAAACGAAAATGAAAGTATATACTAGTCAAAAATTAATAATAATGACTGACAATGCTTCATCTAATAAATAAACGAAGATGAAAGTATATACTAGTCAAAAAATTAATAATAATGACTGACAATGCTTCATCTAATAAATAAACGAAAATGAAAGTATATACTAGTCAAAAATTAATGATAATGACTGACAATGCTTCATCTAATAAATAAACGAAATGAAAGTATATACTAGTCAAAAATTAATAATAATGATGACAATGCTTCATCTAATAAATAAACGAAAAATGAAAGTATATACTAGTCAAAAATTAATAATAATGACTGACAATGCTTCATCTAATAAATAAACTAAAATGAAAGTATATACTAGTCAAAAATTAATAATAATGACTGACAATGCTTCATCTAATAAATAAACGAAGATGAAAGTATATACTAGTCAAAAATTAATAATAATGACTGACAATGCTTCATCTAATAAATAAACGAAGATGAAAGTATATACTAGTCAAAATTAATAATAATGACTGACAATGCTTCATCTAATAAATAAACGAAGATGAAAGTATATACTAGTCAAAAAATTAATAATAATGACTGACAATGTTTCATCTAATAAATAAACGAAGATGAAAGTATATACTAGTCAAAAATTAATAATAATGACTGACAATGCTTCATCTAATAAATAAACGAAAATGAAAGTATATACTAGTCAAAATTAATAATAATAATGACTGACAATGCTTATCTAATAAATAAACGAAAATGAAAGTATATACTAGTCAAAAATTAATAATAATGACTGACAATACTTCATCTAAAAACGAAAATGAAAGTATATACTAGTCAAAAATTAATAATAATGACTGACAATGCTTCATCTAATAAATAAACGAAAATGAAAGTATATACTAGTCAAAATTAATTAATGACTGAAAAATTAATAAATAAACGAAACTGACATATACTAGTCAAAATTAATAATAATGACTAAACTTCAAATAAATAAACGAAAATGAAAGTATATACTAGTCAAAAATTAAATAATAATGACTGACAATGCTTCTAATAATAAATAAACGAAGATGAAAGTATATACTAGTCAAAAATTAATGATAATGACTGACAATGCTTCATCTAATAAATAAACGAAGATGAAAGTATATACTAGTCAAAAAATTAATAATAATGACTGACAATACTTCATCTAATAAATAAACGAAAATGAAAGTATATACTAGTCAAAAAATTAATAATAATGACTGACAATGCTTCATCTAATAAATAAACGAAAATGAAAGTATATACTAGTCAAAAAATTAATGATAATGACTGACAATGTTTCATCATCTAATAAATAAACGAAAATGAAAGTATATACTAGTCAAAAATTAATAATAATGACTGACAATGCTTCATCTAATAAATAAACGAAAATGAAAGTGATATACTAGTCAAAAATTAATAATAATGACTGACAATGCTTCATCTAATAAATAAACGAAAATGAAAGTATATACTAGTCAAAAATTAATAATAATGACTGACATCTTCATCTAATAAATAAACGAAGATGAAAGTATATACTAGTCAAAATTAATTAATAATGACTGACAATGCTTCATCTAATAAATAAACGAAAATATAAGTCAAAAAATTTAATAATACTGACAATTTAAACGAAAAATGAAAGTTATACTAATAAAAAATGAATGGGACAATGTTTCATCTAATAAATAAACGAAAATGAAAGTATATACTAGTCAAAAATTAATGATAATGACTGACAATGCTTCATCTAATAAATAAACGAAGATGAAAGTATATACTAGTCAAAAATTAATGATAATGACTGACAATGAGTTCATCTAATAAATAAACGAAAATGAAAGTATATACTAGTCAAAATTAATGATAATGACTGACAATGCCTATCTAATAAATAAACGAAAATGAAAGTATATACTAGTCAAAATTAATAATAATGACTGACAATGCTTCATCTAATAAATAAACGAAAATGAAAGTATATAAAATCAAAAATTAAAATAATGACTGACAATGCTTCATCTAATAAATAAACGAAGATGAAAGTATATACTAGTCAAAAAATTTATAATAATGACTGACAATGCTTCATCTAATAAATAAACGAAAATGAAAGTATATACTAGTCAAAATTAATGATAATTTGACAATGCTTCATCTAATAAATAAACGAAATGAAAGTATATACTAGTCAAAAATTAATGATAATGACTGACAATGCTTCATCTAATAAATAAACGAAAATGAAAGTATACTAGTCAAAATTAATGATAATGACTGACAATGCTTCATCTAATAAATAAACGAAGATGAAAGTAATACTAGTCAAAATTAATGATAATGACTGACAATGCTTCATCTAATAAATAAACGAAAATGAAAGTATATACTAGTCAAAAATTAATGATAATGACTGACAATGCTTCATCTAATAAATAAACGAAAATGAAAGTATATACTAGTCAAAAATTAATGATAATGACTGACAATGCTTCATCTAATAAATAAACGAAAATGAAAGTATATACTAGTCAAAAAATTAATAATAATGACTGACAATGCTTCATCTAATAAATAAACGAAAATGAAAGTATATACTAGTCAAAATTTATAATAATGACTGACAATGCTTCTAATAAATCTAATATAATCAAAAAAAACGAATGATGAAAGCTTCATCTAATAAATACTAGTGAAAAATTAATAATAATGACTGACAATGTTCATCTAATAAATAAACGAAGATGAAGAAGATATACTAGTCAAAAAATTAATAATAATGACTGACAATGCTTCATCTAATAAATAAACTAAATGAAAGTATATACTAGTCAAAAAATTAATAATAATGATTGACAATGCTTCATCTAATAAATAAACGAAGATGAAAGTATATACTAGTCAAAAATTAATAATAATGACTGACAATGCTTCATCTAATAAATAAACGAAATGAAAGTATATACTAGTCAAAAATTAATAATAATGACTGACAATGTTTCATCTAATAAATAAACGAAAATGAAAGTATATACTAGTAAAAAATTAATAATAATGACTGACAATGCTTCATCTAATAAATAAAACGAAAATGAAAGTATATACTAGTCAAAATTAATAATAATGACTGACAAAACTTCATCTAATAAATAAACGAAGATGAAAGTATATACTCAAAAATTAATAATAATGACTGACAATGCTTCATCTAATAAATAAACGAAAATGAAAGTATATACTAGTCAAAAAATTAATAATAATGACTGACAATGCTTCATCTAATAAATAAACGAAGATGAAAGTATATACTAGTCAAAAATTAATAATAATGACTGACAATGCTTCATCTAATAAATAAACGAAGATGAAAGTATATACTAGTCAAAAATTAATAATAATGACTGACAATGCTTCATCTAATAAATAAACGAAAATGAAAGTATATACTATCAAAAATTAATAATAATGACTGACAATGCTTCATCTAATAAATAAACGAAAAATGAAAGTATATACTAGTCAAAAATTAATAATAATGACTGACAATGCTTCATCTAATAAATAAACGAAGATGAAAGTATACTAGTCAAAAATTAATAATAATGACTGACAATGTTTCATCTAATAAATAAACGAAAATGAAAGTATATACTAGTCCAAAATTAATAATAATGACTGAAATAAACGATAAATGAAAATGAAAGTATATACTAGTCAAAAATTAATAATAATGACTGACAATGCTTCATCTAATAAATAAACGAAAATGAAAGTATATACTAGTCAAAAAATTAATAATAATGACTGACAATGCTTCATCTAATAAATAAACGAAATGAAAAAGTATATACTAGTCAAAAATTAATAATAATGACTGACAATGCTTCATCTAATAAATAAACGAAAATGAAAGTATATACTAGTCAAAATTAATAATAATGACTGACAATGCTTCATCTAATAAATAAACGAAAATGAAAGTATATACTAAGTCAAAAATTAATAATAATGACTGACAATGCTTCATCTAATAAATAAACGAAAATGAAAGTATATACTAGTCAAAATTAATAATAATGACTGACAATGCTTCATCTAATAAATAAACGAAGATGAAAGTATATACTAGTCAAAAATTAATAATAATGACTGACAATGCTTCATCTAATAAATAAACGAAAATGAAAGTATATACTAGTCAAAATTAATAATAATGACTGACAATGCTTCATCTAATAAATAAACGAAGATGAAAGTATATACTAGTCAAAAATTAATAATAATGACTGACAATGCTTCATCTAATAAATAAACGAAGATGAAAGTAAATGCTAGTCAAAAATTAATAATAATGACTGACAATGCTTCATCTAATAAATAAACGAAGATGAAAAATATACTAGTCAAAAATTAATGATAATGACTGACAATAAACTTCATCTAATAAATAAACGAAGATGAAAGTATATACTAAGTAAACAAAAAATTAATAATAATGACTGACAATGCTTCATCTAATAAATAAACGAAATGAAAGTATATACTAGTCAAAAATTAATAATAATGACTGACAATGCTTCATCTAATAAATAAACGAAAATGAAAGTATATACTAGTCAAAAATTAATGATAATGATGACAATGCTTCATCTAATAAATAAACGAAGATGAAAGTATATACTAATAAAAATTAATAATAATGACTGACAATGCTTCATCTAATAAATAAACGAAAATGAAAGTATATACTAGTCAAAAATTAATAATAATGACTGACAATGCTTCATCTAATAAATAAACGAAAATGAAAGTATATACTAGTCAAAAATTAATAATAATGACTGACAATGCTTCATCTAATAAATAAACGAAAATGAAAGTATATACTAGTCAAAAATTAATAATAATGACTGACAATGCTTCATCTAATAAATAAACGAAGATGAAATAAACAAAATTAATAATAAGATGACAATGCTTCATCTAATAAATAAACTATACTAGTCAAAAATTAATAATAATGACTGACAATGCTTCATCTAATAAATAAACGAAGATGAAAGTATATACTAGTCAAAATTAATAATAATGACTGACAATGCTTCATCTAATAAATAAACGAAGATGAAAGTATATACTAGTCAAAAATTAATAATAATGACTGACAAAATTCATCTAATAAAATAAACGAAGATGAAAGTATACTAGTAAAAATTTATAATAATGACTGACAATGCTTCATCTAATAAATAAACGAAAATGAAAGTATATACTAGTCAAAAATTAATGATAATGACTGACAATGCTTCATCTAATAAATAAACGAAATGAAAGTATATACTAGTCAAAATTAATAATAATGACTGACAATGCTTCATCTAATAAATAAACGAAGATGAAAGTATATACTAGTCAAAAATTAATAATAATGACTGACAATGCTTCATCTAATAAATAAACGAAGATGAAAGTATATACTAGTCAAAATTTATAATAATGACTGACAATGCTTCATCTAATAAATAAACGAAAATGAAAGTATATACTAGTCAAAATTAATGATAATGACTGACAATGCTTCATCTAATAAATAAACGAAAATGAAAGTATATACTAGAAAATGACAAGCTTATATAACTAAAGTGAAAAAAATTAATAATAATGACTGACAATGCTTCATCTAATAAATAAACGAAGATGAAAGTATATATACTAGTCAAAAAATTAATAATAATGACTGACAATGCTTCATCTAATAAATAAACGAAGATGAAAGTATATACTAGTCAAAAATTAATGATAATGACTGACAATGCTTCATCTAATAAATAAACGAAAATGAAAGTATATACTAGTAAAAAAAATTAATGATAATGACTGACAATGCTTCATCTAATAAATAAACGAAATGAAAGTATATACTAGTCAAAAATTAATGATAATGACTGACAATGCTTCATCTAATAAATAAACGAAGATGAAAGTATATACTAGTCAAAAATTAATGATAATGACTGACAATGCTTCATCTAATAAATAAACGAAAATGAAAGTATATACTAGTCAAAAAAATTAATGATAATGACTGACAATGTTTCCATCTAATAAATAAACGAAAATGAAAATACTAGTCAAAAAATTAATGATAATGACTGACAATGCTTCATCTAATAAATAAACGAAGATGAAAGTATACTAGTCAAAAATTAATGATAATGACTGACAATGCTTCATCTAATAAATAAACGAAGATGAAAGTATATACTAGTCAAAAATTAATGATAATGACTGACAATGCTTCATCTAATAAATAAACGAAAATGAAAGTCAAAATTAATGATAATACTAGTCTAATAAATAAAAATTAATGATAATGACTGACAATGCTTCATCTAATAAATAAACGAAAATGAAAGTATATACTAGTCAAAAATTAATGATAATGACTGACAATGCTTCATCTAATAAATAAACGAAAAAATGAAAGTATATACTAGTCTAATAAATAAAAAAATTAATCAAAATAATGACTGACAATGCTTCATCTAATAAATAAACGAAGATGAAAGTATATACTAGTCAAAAATTAATGATAATGACTGACAATGCTTCATCTAATAAATAAACGAAAATGAAAGTATATACTAGTCAAAATTAATGATAATGACTGACAATGCTTCATCTAATAAATAAACGAAAATGAAAGTATATATACTAGTCAAAATTAATGATAATGACTGACAATGCTTCATCTAATAAATAAACGAAGATGAAAGTATATACTAGTCAAAAATTAATAATAATGACTGACAATGCTTCATCTAATAAATAAACGAAAAAATGAAAGTATATACTATCTAATAAATAAACGAAAAAAAATTAATGATAATGACTGACAATGCTTCATCTAATAAATAAACGAAGATGAAAGTATATACTAGTCAAAAAAATTAATGATAATGACTGACAATGCTTCATCTAATAAATAAACGAAGATGAAAGTATATACTAGTCAAAATTAATGATAATGACTGACAATGCTTCATCTAATAAATAAACGAAGATGAAAGTATATACTAGTCAAAAATTAATGATAATGACTGACAATGCTTCATCTAATAAATAAACGAAAATGAAAGTAAATGCTAGTCAAAAATTAATGATAATGACTGACAATGCTTCATCTAATAAATAAACGAAAATGAAAGTATATACTAGTCAAAAATTAATGATAATGACTGACAATGCTTCATCTAATAAATAAACGAAAATGAAAGTATATACTAGTCAAAAATTAATGATAATGACTGACAATGCTTCATCTAATAAATAAACGAAGATGAAAGTATATACTAGTCAAAAATTAATGATAATGACTGACAATGCTTCATCTAATAAATAAACGAAATGAAAGTATATACTAGTCAAAAATTAATGATAATGACTGACAATGCTTCATCTAATAAATAAACGAAGATGAAAGTATATACTAGTCAAAAAATTAATGATAATGACTGACAATGCTTCATCTAATAAATAAACGAAAATGAAAGTATATACTAGTCAAAATTAATGATAATGACTGACAATGTTTCATCTAATAAATAAACGAAAATGAAAGTATATACTAGTCAAAAAATTAATGATAATGACTGACAATGCTTCATCTAATAAATAAACGAAAATGAAAGTATATCAAAACTATGTCAAAAAATTAATGAAAATAATGACTAGTCAAAATTAATGATAATGACTAATAAATAAACGAAAATGAAAGTATATACTAGTCAAAAAAATTAATGATAATGACTGACAATGCTTCATCTAATAAATAAACGAAAATGAAAGTATATACTAGTCAAAATTAATGATAATGACTGACAATGCTTCATCTAATAAATAAACGAAAATGAAAGTATATACTAGTCAAAAAATTAATGATAATGACTGACAATGCTTCATCTAATAAATAAACGAAAATGAAAGTATATACTAGTCAAAAATTAATGATAATGACTGACAATGCTTCATCTAATAAATAAACGAAAATGAAAGTAATATACTAGTCAAAAAAATTAATGATAATGACTGACAACCTTCATCTAATAAATAAACGAAAATGAAAGTATATACTAGTGAAAAAAATTAATGATAATGACTGACAATGCTTCATCTAATAAATAAAACGAAAATGAAAATATACTAGTCAAAAAATTAATGATAATGTGACAATGCTTCATCTAATAAATAAACGAAAATGAAAGTATATACTAGTCAAAAATTAATGATAATGACTGACAATGCTTCATCTAATAAATAAACGAAAATGAAAGTATATACTAGTCAAAAAATTAATGATAATGACTGACAATGCTTCATCTAATAAATAAACGAAAATGAAAGTATATATACTAGTCAAAAATTAATGATAATGACTGACAATGCTTCATCTAATAAATAAACGAAAATGAAAGTATATACTAGTCAAAAAAAATTAATGATAATGAATGACGAAAAAATGCTTATATCTAAAAAAAATGAAACGAAAATGAAATAAATATATGAAACTAAGTCTAGTCAAAAATTAATGATAATGACTGACAATGCTTCATCTAATAAATAAACGAAAATGAAAGTATATACTAGTCAAAAATTAATGATAATGACTGACAATGCTTCATCTAATAAATAAACGAAAATGAAAGTATGATATACTAGTCTAATAAAAATTAATCAAAAATTAATGACTGACAATGCTTCATCTAATAAATAAATAAATAAAGTAAGATTTTAATGAAAAAATAAAAAATACTAGTGAAAAATTCATAATAAATAAACGAAAATGAAAATGCTAGTCAAAAAATTAATATTGACTGAAATGCTTCATCTAATAAATAAACGAAAATGAAAGTATATACTAGTCAAAAATTAATGATAATGACTGACAATGCTTCATCTAATAAATAAACGAAAATGAAAGTATATACTAGTCAAAAATTAATGATAATGACTGACAATGCTTCATCTAATAAATAAACGAAGATGAAAGTATATACTAGTCAAAAATTAATGATAATGACTGACAATGCTTCATCTAATAAATAAACGAAAATGAAAGTATATACTAGTCAAAAATTAATGATAATGACTGACAATGCTTCATCTAATAAATAAACGAAAATGAAAAAATGCTAGTCAAAATTAATGATAATACTGACAATGCTTCATCTAATAAATAAACGAAGATGAAAGTATATACTAGTCAAAATTAATGATAATGACTGACAATGCTTCATCTAATAAATAAACGAAAATGAAAGTAAATGCTAGTCAATAAACGAAGAAAAATTAATGATAATGACTGACAATGCTTCATCTAATAAATAAACGAAAATGAAAGTAAATGCTAGTCAAAAATTAATGATAATGACTGACAATGCTTCATCTAATAAATAAACGAAAATGAAAGTAAATGCTAGTCAAAAATTAATGATAATGACTGACAATGCTTCATCTAATAAATAAACGAAAATGAAAGTATATACTAGTCAAAATTAATGATAATGACTGACAAACTTCATCTAATAAATAAACGAAAATGAAAGTATATACTAGTGGGAAAAAAATTAATGATAATGACTGACAATGCTTCATCTAATAAATAAACGAAAATGAAAGTAAATGTCAAAAATTAATGATAATGACTGACAATGCTTCATCTAATAAATAAACGAAAATGAAAGTATATACTAGTCAAAATTAATGATAATGACTGACAATGCTTCATCTAATAAATAAACGAAAATGAAAGTATATACTAGTCAAAAAATTAATGATAATGACTGACAATGCTTCATCTAATAAATAAACGAAGATGAAAGTATATACTAGTCAAAAATTAATGATAATGACTGACAATTCATCTAATAAATAATTCCAAAATGAAAGTATATATAGTCAAAAATTAATGATAATGACTGACAATGCTTCATCTAATAAATAAACGAAAATGAAAGTATATACTAGTCAAAATTAATGATAATGACTGACAATGCTTCATCTAATAAATAAACGAAGATGAAAGTATATACTAGTCAAAAATTAATGATAATGACTGACAATGCTTCATCTAATAAATAAACGAAAATGAAAGTATATACTAGTCAAAAAATTAATGATAATGACTGACAATGCTTCATCTAATAAATAAACGAAAATGAAAGTATATACTAGTCAAAAATTAATGATAATGACTGACAATGCTTTAAACATCTAATAAATAAACGAAAATGAAAGTATATACTAGTCAAAAAAATTAATGATAATGACTGACAATGCTTCATCTAATAAATAAACGAAGATGAAAAGTATATACTAGTAAAAAAATTAAAAAATTGACAATGCTTCATCTAATAAATAAACGAAAATGAAAGTATACTAGTCAAAAAATTAATGATAATGACTGACAATGCTTCATCTAATAAATAAACGAAAATGAAAGTATATACTAGTCAAAAAATTAATGATAATGACTGACAATGCTTCATCTAATAAATAAACGAAAATGAAAGTATATACTAGTCAAAAATTAATGATAATGACTGACAATGCTTCATCTAATAAATAAACGAAATGAAAGTATATACTAGTCAAAAATTATGATAATGTCAAAAAATTAATAAATAAAAACGAAAATGAAAGTATATACTGTCAAAAATAATGATAATGACTGACAATGCTTCATCTAATAAATAAACGAAAATGAAAGTATATACTAGTCAAAAAAATGATAATGATAATGCTTCATCTAATAAATAAACGAAATGAAAAGTATATACTAGTCAAAAATTAATGATAATGACTGACAATTCATCTAATAAATAAACGAAGATGAAAGTATATACTAGTCAAAATTAATGATAATGACTGACAATGCTTCATCTAATAAATAAACGAAAATGAAAGTATATACTAGTCAAAATTAATAATAATGACTGACAATGCTTCATCTAATAAATAAACGAAAATGAAAGTATATACTAGTCAAAATTAATGATAATGACTGACAATAACTTCATCTAATAAATAAACGAAATGAAAGTATATACTAGTCAAAAATTAATGATAATGACTGACAATGCTTCATCTAATAAATAAACGAAAATGAAAGTATATACTAGTCAAAAAATTAATGATAATGACTGACAATGCTTATCTAATAAATAAATGAAAAAAATTCAAAAATGATAATGACTGACAATGCTTCATCTAATAAATAAACGAAAATGAAAGTATATACTAGTCAAAAATTAATGATAATGACTGACAATGCTTCATCTAATAAATAAACGAAAATGAAAAGTATATACTAGTCAAAAATTAATGATAATGACTGACAATGCTTCATCTAATAAATAAACGAAAATGAAAGTATATACTAGTCAAAAAATTAATGATAATGACTGACAATGCTTCATCTAATAAATAAACGAAAATGAAAGTATATACTAGTCAAAAATTAATGATAATGACTGACAATGCTTCATCTAATAAATAAACGAAAATGAAAGTATATACTAATCAAAAAATTAATGATAATGACTGACAATGCTTCATCTAATAAATAAACGAAAATGAAAGTATATACTAGTCAAAAATTAATGATAATGACTGACAATGCTTCATCTAATAAATAAACGAAGATGAAAGTAAATGCTAGTCAAAAATTAATAATAATGACTGACAATGCTTCATCTAATAAATAAACGAAGATGAAAGTAAATGCTAGTCAAAAATTACTAATAATGGTT
Organism: Acanthosepion pharaonis; assembly: GCA_903632075.3. NCBI lineage: Eukaryota > Metazoa > Mollusca > Cephalopoda > Sepiida > Sepiidae > Acanthosepion > Acanthosepion pharaonis. The sequence continues at coordinate 236,638 of CAHIKZ030000425.1, forward strand.
GACAATGAGACATATAATAAAATGAAGATGAAAGTAAGTACTAAACAAAAATTAACAACAAAAGTCGACAATGTGTTATGCTGATAAGAACACAGAAGTAAGCAAATGCTAGTTAATAATTAATAATAATGGTCCACAATAGGTTACCTAATAAAAATGAAGGTGAAAGTAAATAAAGGAAAAGGTATTTATGAAGAAGTATATATATTTATAGTCGAGGAATCGTATGAAAGAAAATATGCTTGAGAAAATAAAAACATCGTCAGATCCGACGTGCTTTTAAGCGGCTTGGCCACGGAGTTAATCGACGGTCAAGCGCAATTTGAATAGTGTCTGATAAACGCAAATTATTCTTCAACTAGTGAAACCCCCGAATCTACTAAGATAACGTTAACAATGGCATTTCTAAAGGAGGTATGGTTATTTTCTTTTATTAATGCGACAGATGAAAAAGAAATAACGTTAAGTATTAAGATCTGAGAGATTAATAAATACAATTCCATCACTTATTTAGAAATTGCTTTGTTTATGTTAAGATACGAAACTGAACAGCTATTCGAGAATCTTTGAAGTTATTTGCGCTTGAAGTCACTATTCGGCTTGGCTTGATTGACGAGGCCATTCCTATTCGAGTTTCTAAAAAATAATTTCTATTGAGAAATTTCGTTCTGAAGAGATTAATATATAGAAATAATCAGAAAATAAATTATAACCGAAATGAATTTTTAAGATTTTTTTCTTGATTCATATATATATATATATATATATATATATATATATGATGGACTCTCCTGTCATTTTCGACGTATAATGATATATATATATATATAACCAGATATTTTCAGATAAACATGTCAGTGACTGGAGAACTCGATTCGTCTTAATAAAGAGTCTTGCATCAGCAGCAGTAGTATTCACTCTTTAGAAATTTTATTATCTACCTGAAGTAATATATATATATATATATATATATATATATATATATATATATATTACATATAGAAAAATGGATACATATAATTAAATAGCAATGGTAATGTTATTAATGTCGAAATCACTTCGCTAATAGGACTTAATGAGACATTAACTTATTATCAATTCCTGGAATAATAATATGCTTGCATTCGAGTTGTTCTCAGATGGAAGACACATGTCAAATAGTTTCGATAATTTCAAATTGTCATCTTCAGAGCGCAATTTTCCCATACATAGGCAAACACTAAGGAGAAATATGTGTAGACCAAACAATGTTTTTTTTTTTTTTTAAATTATGCTATTTTTGACAGTTGATTATATGTTTTGGAACGACGCTAGAGTCTTTGTTCAAATCGATCAAGTTTGAATTTTGAAAAGATATAAATCCATGACATTTTCTTTTTATATGTATTATTAACATTTGTATTTAATTCTTTGTACAAATTATATATATATATATATATATATATATATATATATATATATGGAATGGACAAAGTCCGGAAAATTATTTTAAGACATTTTACGTTTATACATTCTTTTTATAGATACAAAAATTTAAGTAAATGCTCTGTTTATTTATAAACTGTATTAAACAACATTTACCGGCATGAATGTCCGAGAATTTTTCATAGAAAATATTCGTCCTCCGACAGGAACCGAACCTATATCTTATACGGAACCGTCATATAGCCTGACGTGCCTTAACCGATTGAACCACATAGGATCGTTCGGCCGATTTTACTGCTTTTAAACTACAATCTTGCACGAATCTCTCTCGTACATTCATATCTGCTCAATGCGTATCCAAATGTAATCAAATGTCGTCACACGTTATGAAATGGACAAGTATTTTAAGAAATTTTTATGTTTATACATTCTTTTTAGAGATACAAATATTTAAATAAATGCTTTTTTTTTTAATAATAAACAGTATAAACGACCTTTACCGGCCTGAATGTCCGAGAAATTTTCATAAAAAATATGCGTCCTCCGACAGGAATTGAACCTGTATCCTATAAGAAACCGACATATAGCCTGACGTGCTTTACGATTTAGCCACAGAAGAGCGTTTCGGTTAACTAGGTCGATTTTACTGTTTTTAAACTATAATTATCCACGATTTTCTCACGTACATTTATATCTCCTCGATGCGTATCCAAATGTAAACAAATGACGTCATACCTTAAGAAATGCACAAAGTCCACTAATTGTTTTAATATATGAAAATAATAAACAGTAAAATCGACCCTCTTAACCGAAACCCTCCTCTGTGGCTAAATCGGTAAAGCACGTCAGACTATATGACGGTTTATTATTGGATACAAGTTCGATTCCTGTCTGAGGACGAATATTTGATAATTTCTCGGACATTCAGGCCGGTAAATGTCGTTAATACTTTTTTTATAAACAGAACATTTACTTAAATATTTGTATCTATAAAAAAACTTTTTTATATATAAACATATAAATGTCTTTATATATATATATATATATATATATATATATATATATATGCGTTGTCTTAAAAGATGATGGATAATGCGGCAACCGAGATACGAATAGACATTTGATTCTATTGTTTCTTTTTTTTACGGCTTACCGACCCTTTCCAGGTTTTTTAAAGCCATAAAATATTTTTAGTTTTCTGGTAGATTGATATTGTTACCTAGGATATCACCCTCTATGTGTAATCTAATACTTTACGGGTAATCGTCTTCATTAGATTCACATACGCACAAATACCCTTGAGAAGGCATGGATCCATCTCTTTTCCCCCAGCTATGGGTTGAATAGCAGATCAGACTGGATTGTTTTGTCAAAGAAATGGCAACGTACTTCTGGAACAAATTCTGCCTCGTCAGTCCTGTATCAAAAGATACCCGATCGCCCAAATGTGTATCACGTATGGCTTTTATCTGATTTAATGCCGTAATCCACATAGTTTGAAAACAATTTTATGGCTTCTACTAAATATTGTTTGCCATTCTTGTTTTTTTTTTTCTCTCTATTTTTCTCAGAATATTCTTTATTTTCTTAAAACAGTTCTTTTTCTTTAATATTTCTATTTTCCTCTTTCTTGTATTGTCGGTAATTCTTTATAAAGAAATGCATCCTTAATAGTTTCATAGTATTTTGTTTAGGTGAAAGAAAGAAAGAAAGAAAACACGAAAGTATAGATGAAGACAAAGATTAACACTGCTTATTAGAAAGATGTAATCGAATGGCACAGTTTAAGAAAGAGAAAAAAAAACAACGTGAAAGAAAGCGATAAAGAAAGAAAGAAAGGACTAAAGAAAGAAAGAAAGAAAGAAAGAAAGATAGAAAGAAAGAAAGAAAGAAAGAAAGGAATATAAGAAAGAATGAAATAAATAAATCAAGAAATCAATAAAAAAGAAAGAAAGAATCGAATGATATAGTTTACGAAAAAGAAAAAATACAACGTGAAAGAAAGCGATAAAGAAAGAAAGAATTGATAAAAAGAAAGAACAAAGAAAAGAAAGAATGGAAAAACAGAAAGAAAGAAAGAAAGAAGGAAAGAAAAAAGGAAAGAAATTAATAAAGAAAGAATTGAATGGCATAGTTTAAGGAAAATAAAAAATAAAATAAAGAAAGAAAAAAGAATGAAAGAAAGAAATCAATAAAGAAAGAAATAATCCAATGGCACAGTTTAAGAAAAAGAAAAAAAATACAACGTGAAAAAAAGTGATAAAGAAAGAAAGAATAGAAAGAAAGAAAGAAAGCGATAAAGAAAGAAAGAAATAAAAAAAGAAAAGAAAGAAAAACAGAAAAAGAAAGAAAGAAAAATAAATAGAGGAAGAAAGAAAGGAAGGAAGAAAGAAAGAAAAAGTATAAAAGAAGGAAAGAAATCAATAAAGAAAGAAACAATCGAATGGCACAGTTTAAGAAAAAGAAAAAATACAACGTGAAAAAAAGCGATAAAGAAAGAAAGAATAGAAAGAACGAATAAAAGAAAGAAAGAAAGAAAGAAAGAAATGGAAAAAGGAAAGAATGAAAAACAGAAGGAAAGAAAGAAAGAAAGAAATAGAAAGAAAAACAGAAAGAAAGAAAATAAAGAAAGAAAGACAGAAAGAAAGAAAGAAAAAGAAATAAAGAAATAGGGGAAGAAAGAAAGGAAGGATGAAAGAAAGAAAAAAGAAAGGAAAAACAGAAAGAAAGACGGAAGAATACCTGGAGAATCGTATAAAGGAATTTATAAATATGAGAGAGAAGAAAAAAGAAGGCCAAGACCAAAAATGAATTAACGGAAGTAAAAGAAAGAAAAAAATATACAATTTAAAAAGAGTAAAAGAAAAAAAAGAAAAAAAGAGAGTAAAATTAAGAACGAACTGGATGATGGAGATAAAAAAACAAAAAACAAGGCGAAACATGACAGGAATGAAAATGATCAAACCAAAACTGGAAGAAGAATAGAATAAGAGGAATAGTTAGAAAAAGCAGAGAGCAATATCAAAGATTGATCTGCCAGTAAACGACCTTCCTGATTGCAGTCTATAATCTCCTTCCCTTTATTTAGCTTCTCAATAACAGATGCTAAATAACCAACTTAGGTCGGGGACAGTAAAGGAAGAATAAAAGAAGAAGACTGTCTTTTCAAAAGAGATTCAATGATATTAGTTCCGGTCGGGAAAATGACTAGCTGACTAAGCTATGAAGTGATACGGTAGTCCAATCGGTGGCATGTGACAACATCTGATAAAAATCCCATAAATCTTGACCAATGGCAGTCGACCGAAGCCGTTAATTTCTAAGAGATATCGATCGACTAGGCCGGATTGCAATTTCCTTATGAAGTTATATTTACGCTCGCAGTCGAAACTTATGTCAACCGCTTGCGAGATTAAGTTTCGTTGGACTGTTTTAACGTATTGATTGCCAAGCACTGGGAAAAAAAAATCGTAGTTGGCGATTTTTATTATGACACCCACCTCTAGTTATCTGTGTTTTGCGTTTTTTGCCATCACGATTACAACCAATACTTTTTCGTTATTTTTAACGCAAATAACTGATACCTGGTGTCTATATGATAATAATGAAAAATCCTACCGTCAACGTAATTTTTCTGTGAAAGGTTTATTGAAAATATAACATATAAACAATCATTTAGGAAAAAAAAAAGCTTGGCGTTTCAAATCAATATTACGTTTTGACCTCTGGCAATCAAAAGGGACATTTTGGCGAAAGACTATTGCAGTCAGAGAAACCCTCTGAAATCGCTTTTTTATGTGTTCTTTGTACGTTTTATTTCTTTCGATTCATTCAATGTTGTATTTAAGTCGAATAGTTATTTATTTAGATAGAGTACGCATTATCCTCTAATAAGATTTCCTTAATGAGATTCATAGGTGTTTCGAAAGCTGAATTAAAGTTTTTCTTTCTCTTGAAATATTCGCGGCATAATTGATGATCTTTCGATGTTAAGTATGATGGCGCTTTTTTTTTCCATTATACAAATTTCTTCTTTTTAAAAAAAGAGCATATTTGTCAGTGAACATGCCAAAGTTTGTGCATGAGGGCGGAAACGGGGGCCTGTGTCTGTATAGATGAATGTAGGATTTTTAAAATATTCTTTTTAGTACCTGACTATATTTCTGAGATGAGGTATTATGTACACTATTTACATTATTCGGACTATTGTCGTCATCCTTGTCGCCATATTTATTATAAAGTTTTGGCCTTTCAGTATCTGTCTATATTTCTGCGATGAGGTATTATGTACACTACATTATTCGGACTATTGTTCTAATCTTTGTCGCCATATTTATTATAAGGTTTCGGCCTTTCAGCATCTGTCTATATTTCTGACATGAGGTATTATGTACACTATTTACATTATTCGGACTATTGTCGTCATCCTTGTCGCCATATTTATTATAAAGTTTTGGCCTTTCAGTATCTGTCTATATTTCTGAGATGAGGTATTATGTACACTATTTATATTATTCGGACTATTGTCATCACCTTTGTCGCCATATTTGTTATAACGTTTCGGCCTTTCAGCATCTGTCTATATTTCTGAGATGAGGTATTATGTACACTATTTACATTATTCATTATCCAATCCCTATTTTTCAGTTTTTCATTTCAATACTTTTTTCATTATGATTCCATCCAGTTTTTCCTTCCTTAATTTATTCTTTCATTCAGATTTTTCATTTTACAGTTTCATTATTTTTTCATTGTTTCATACCTGTTTTTCTTTCCTTAATTTATTCTGTAATTCATTACGTATTTTTCATTTTCTATTTCACTAGGTTTCATTATGTTTCTTTCCAGTTTTTCCTTCCTATAATTTATTTCTTCATCCATTCTGTAATTTCATTTTTTTTTCATTTTACACCTTTTTTTAATTATTTTCCTTTCTTCATTTATTCTGTCATCCATTCTTTATTTTGATTTTTTCATTGTATTTCTTTTTTTTTCATTATATATCCTTCCCGTTTTTCCTTCCTTAATTTATTCTTTCTTACATTCCATATATTTATTTTCCCATAACTTTTTTTTCATTACGTTTTCTTCCCGTACACTTTACTTAATTTATTATTTTATCCAATCCCCATTTTTCTGGTTTTTTTTCAATACTTCTTTTTTTGCATTTTGATTTCATCCAGTTTTTCCTTCCTTATTTTTTTCTTTCATCTATTCCGTATTTTTCATTTTACAACTTCACTAGTTTTTTACATTATGTTTCGTTCCCGTTTTGCCTCCCTAAATTTATTCTTTTATCCATTTTGTATTTTTTTCCATTTGATTACCTTTTTTTCATTTTCCTTTCTATTTTCCAACATCATTTATTCCTTCAACCAATCTGTAATTTTCATTTTTCCATTTTAATATTTTTTTTTCGTCGTGTATCGCTCCCGTTTTTCATTCCTTTTTCCATCTTTCGTCTAATTCGTATTTTCATTAGTTTTTCCTTCCTCTTTATTTTCATTTCGGTGCCTTTCTCCATTCGCTCATTCATTCTTTCATCATTTTTTACTCCTTCTTTCATTCGATTTACTTCATTTATATTATCGTCCACTTTTTCTTATCAGCGACATGTTAATTATTCCTTCTCTCTAATATATTTCTTTCCTTCAATATTCTATTCTGTCAGTTTTTCTTCTTTCCTTTTTTCATTTTCTGACCGCTCTCCAACTCTTTCTTTTAGTCTTTCATTCTTTCTTCTCATTCTTCTTTTTTCAGGAATTCCTAATGTGTTTAGTTAGCTTTCAAGTGACTCATTTTTTTTTTCATTATGTACCTTTACTTTTTTTACTTTTTTAATTTATTCATTAAGTATTTTTTTCATTTTTCCGTTTCACTATTTTTTTAAGCATGTTTCCTTCCAGTTTTTCTTTCATTAATTTATTCAATAATCAATTCCGTATTTTTCATTTTTTGTCATATCATAACATTTTTTATTACGTTTCCTTAGCGTTTTTCTTTCCTTAATTTTTTTCATTCATCCTCTCCGTATTTTCGTTTGTCGATTTCACTAAGTCTTTTTTTTTTTTAATTACGTTTCCTTACGTTTATTCTTTCCTTAATTTATTCTTTCATCAATCCGTATATTTCATTTTTTCATTTCACTGTGTTTTTTATTAATGTTTCATTCAGTTTATTCCTTACTTAATTTATTCATTCATCGAATCGGTATTTTCATTATTCAATTTCACTACTTTTTTCTTTGTGATTCCTCTCCGTTTTTCCTTCTTCCTTATTCTCTCATCCATTCCATATTCTAAATTACGCCTTGTGAACGGTAAATTAATTATTAAGAGGCCTACTTTATGCAGATATCGGGGCAAGATAACGGTTAACTGTAACAGTTATTGTCGAGAGAAATAAGGACTCTAGCTTGTCTCATTATTTGCCATGGAAATAGTGACATAGGTAAGAAAACAGTTAATCCTAGCTTTGAAGACATTCACAATGGTCAGGAAAGCATCCTCCTTGGATTATTTTCACCAAAATAACAACTCTGATAACGATGCTATCCGAATGGAACTTAGTTATTCCTAAAGCAATTTGAAAGGAATGAAGTGTTTCCTGTCGGAGGACGGATAACTGCATACTTGACATTTGTGTCTCAGACAATTGCGTACCAGAAAATTGCGTCGCTGGACATTTGCGTCTCCAGACAAACGTATGTCTGGATAATTGCGTACATCTAATAATATATTCAAGTTGCCATTTTCACGGTAGCTTATCTCATTATTTGCCACGGAAATAGTGACATAGGAAAGAGAACAGTTAATTCTAGCATTGAAGACATCCACAGTGGTAAGGAAAGCATCCTCCTTGGATTATTTTCACCAAAACAACAATTCTGATGAGGATTCTATCCGAATGAAACTTATTTCTTCCTCAAGCAATTTGAAAGGAATGAAGGTGTTTCCTGTCGAAGGACGGGTAATTGCATACTTAACATTTGTGTCTCTGACAATTGCGTACCAGAAAATTGCGTCGCTGGACATTTGCTTTCTCTAGACAAACGTCTGGATAATTGCGTACATCTAATAATATATTCAAGTTGCCATTTTTTTCTTAAAGAGTAGTTTAATATAGAAATTCGCACACCAATACCTTAAAGTGCTCAAAACAAACAGAAAGTTAGTTACTATAAATAAAAAAAAAGTGAGAATAAATATTTTTTTAAAGCAAAGAAAATTAAGCTAGCAGTTTCCGTTCACTCCAGAAGTGCGTACCACAAACATCTAATTGAGTCGGGATTTAATAGATTATATTTGAATTTCGAACCCATGACTAAGTTCTAAAAATCAAACACTGGTAGATGATGCAAATTACAGCTACTACTATCATAAGTAAAACGCCGATGAAACAAAAACATACTGGCAATGTGTAGAAAGATTTTGGAAGACTATTAATCTGTCATTGTATTTAAAAAAAAAATAAACTTTTAATTTTTAAAAAATTATTCTTTTTTTAAAAAATTGTGTTTACTACCTATGATCTTTTTTTTTTTTCAAAATTTATACTAACTGCCTTTAAAAGCTTGTAAAAATTATCAGGGGTACGCAATTAACCAGGGATGCAAATGTCCAGAGACACACTTGTCTGGTACCAATTGTCCTTAGCACATATGTCCAGTACGCAACTGTTTTAGAACTGGTTTGTCTCTTAGTACTTAGCTGAGATTGGTAGGGTTGAGAGAACTAAAAAAATGCAGATTGTCTGAAAGTTTTCCAGGGAAATAGAGATGAAGTGAAAATAACAGTTAAACATAGACTTAAAGAGGCTTAGATTACAGTGGTCTGAAAGCATCGTCTGGTTAGGAAAAGAAATCTTTAGGTGAACTGGCGTCTAAATTACAATTACCATCTCTGGCAAAGATGTGTTTATAAATCTCATAGCGTCATCACTAATCCGACTTAATCTTAAATAAACAGGACATTTATCGAGTGACAATACTTTTTTGTTTATTAATGTGTGCAATATTTTAACAATAGTCTTGTCAGAGTCAACATGACAAAGCAAACTTGTAACATTCCAGTATGACTAAGCAACCATTGAATTACTGTCTGCTGCAAAGAACTGAAGTGATACAAAAGAGAAAAAGTTGTGGAGAGCCATAAACGGCAACGTCGTGAAGGGACACTTTACATAGAGTAAGTATAAGAGTATGTAATTAGTAGAACAGAGTTTGGGAGATGTAACAAAAACATAAAATATATTAATGGCTACAAAAGACAGAAAATTTGTGGAGAGCCATACATACCAGCGTTCTGAAGGGACTTTCTTTTCTTTGTATGTGCCATATCTTTTCAGGACGTAGGTGATCATGGCTCTCCACCACCCTTGAGTCCGCCTGGTATGTCACGTGTTTTTGCCTTGTCTCTCTTTCCCTCTATTCGACCCGTGAGTATCAGACTCTCCAAGCCCTCTTTCCTCAGATGTCGCTTCCTGATGTTAAGTTAAAGTCTCATCCTTGTTTGTAACCTGCTCGTCGTTGCTCACACGCTCGGTTAATAATATCCTCAGCATCCTTCTGTAGAACCACATCTCCGTCGCCTCGAGTCTCTTCTTCATCTTTGAGGAAATCGTCCAACTTTCGCAGCCGTAAAGAAGGACAGATGTCACGTAACAGTTCAGTATTCTTTTCTTTGTTACCAAAGATATCCTCCTGTCTTGCAGAACTCTGCCCGTCTTTTGGAATGTATCCTTGGCCATCCATATACACCTAGAGATCTCAGTGTCGCACTTACCGTCCTCTGTCAAGACGCTTCCCAGGTATTTAAACTTCCCGACCTTCAGATCGCATTTGGGGCCCATCCGTTTTCTTGTAGTTTAGTCCCTTCTTCTCACTCTCAGTCTCTTACTTCTGTAAGAGATTTTGTAATTTCTTTTCCATATTTGCTATCAGTACTGTGACATCTGCGTATTTTATGTTATTAAGATTGTGGCTGCCAATTCTAAATCCCGATAAGGTTTCCAATTATCTCAGGATTGTCTCGCTGAATAGGTTGAACAGGTCGGGTGAGAAGACGCATCCTTGCCTTACAACCCTTTCTATTTTCGTATATTCACTGAACTCGTTCCCTATGCGCATGCATACTGTTTGCTGCCAGTATAGGTTCTTGATTATTCTGATATCTTTCCCGAATATATCAAGGTTGCTAGCAGTAACATCATATCCTTGTGACGTACTTTGTCGAAGGTCTTTGCGTAGTCTATGTCGTTCTTCTGCACTTAACGGCCTTTCTCGGAACGCTTCCCAGGTATGTAAACTTCCGCGTCTGCTTGATTCTAGAGTTCTCGACCTTCAAATCGCATTTCGGGCTCATCCGTTTTCTTGTAGTTTATACTTAGTCCTTTCTTCTCACTCTCCGTCGCTATCTTCTGTGGGAGATTTTGTGATTTCCTTTTCCGTTTCTGCTATCATTATTGAAAGACACGGCGCAGATAAGAAGATTACTTTCAAGTAAATAGATAACAAAGCAGTGAGATAACAAAAAGATAACATTTCTTAAGAGCAATAAAGGACACGAAATAGTGGAGAGCCATAATCGGCTACTATTCATATATAATGTCTATCGCCATCATCTGATGCCTTTATCCTGAGCCCCCGTCCTTCTCTATATCCTTTCCTTAAACACGCCTTTTTATTCTTACTCTCTGTAACCCCTTGCGTGCTAGTAGAACACCCGCCTTGCTTAGGGTAAAGTGCTTAATATATATATATATATATATATATATATATGTATGTATGTATTTAAATAAAAAGAAAGAACAGTAAGATATATAAACCGGTGTTCTGATAAATATTTTTATTTTTACAAAATAGTGCTCACTGTAAATTTACAGAGCATTAGTATTATAAATTAATTCATTTAAAATATGTTTTTTTTTCCGCTACACGGTTATATATATATATATTAAAATTTTTTCTTAAAAATATGATTTCTTCGCTCCATAAGTGTTGTCATGTTTCAAAAACAAGGGCTAAAACTTCAATATAATTATTATAATTAAATTGAATTAAAGTATCAAGCTGTTTCATCCTCAAGCGAAATATTTTTATATATATATATATTTATATATATATATATATATATATATATATATATATATATATGTGTGTGTGTGTGTGTGTGTGTGTGTGTGTGTGTGTGTGTGTGTGTGTGTGATCCAGAGTCAGACTTTATCGCTGTATTCCAGCTCATCAGTGTGGCTAGACATCCGATTGCGTCAAGCCGGACTGGAGACTTGACCGATTTGGCATCAGTCAGAAATCCTACCATAAACAGTCAACGGACAGCAGAGAAAGGGAAATATTTTATCGTCTTCTATAGGAAATGCGACAATAGCCAGGAGAGCATAATTCGTACTTGAAGAGCAATGCATTAATAGCATAAATATATATACAGAAATGCAATAATAACAGCAATGCATTAATAGCATATATATATATATATATATATATATATATATATATATATATATATATATTATTATTATTATTATTATTACTCACACCTCTCAAACAACTGCAGGTAGGTCTTGCGACCTGACAGTTCAGAAACACGTGCATATATCGCTGCTAGTATATGTAATAATAGTGAATGTATTCACCGGCTTTCTAGGCCTGTCACGTAGCTAAGAGTACCTAGCATATCCCACCGGTCAAATATTAAAGTGCTGACCAGGCTCAGCGTTGCTTGAATGTTTCATTACATAATTAAATTTCATAGTCATTTTTGTAACACTGTTACTTAGCTCCCCCAAAATATTTTTTTTCAAACCTGGTTATATCTGCCTAACCAAAACCATCATCCTCTTCAACCTTGCGTGCTAGTGGCGCTTTCGTCTAGCTTGTGGTGAAATGCTTAAAAACATGTACACTTGGTTAGCTAATTCAATTGATAAGATAATGCTTTTCTAAGCACAGTTTAGTTGTGGCATAAGGCCGAAAGTATGTGGCACCCAGTAAAGATCGAACTCACTACTCAGTCGTAAGTGATCTCGCAAGATAAGCTTTCTAACCATTACACTACGAGGTGCCCAAATGATTTTCTAAACGTAGATTAGATGTGGCACAACGCCGAAAGCGTGGAGCACTTTGTAGATATTGTACTCACTATTCAGTCATAATAGATCAAGCGAAGCAAGCTTGCTAACCATTACACCAGCTGGAGAGGCCCTAATGATTTTCTAACCTGGCTTAGATGTGGCACAAGGCCGAAAGTATATGGGCATCCAGTGAGGATCGAACTCACAACTGTTCATAAATAACCTAGCAAGACAAGCTTGATAACCATTACACCACCTGAAGGTGCCTTTATTTTCCAAACGTAGCTTAGATGTGGCACAAGGACGAAAGTATGGCGCACCCAGTAAGGATCGAACTCACTACTTAATCGTAATTGTTCCAGCAAGACAAGCTTGCTAACCATTTTCCCGCCACGAGGTGCCCAAAGATGGTAAGATATGGCAAACCATTTCATAAACTGATTTCTATTTCAATCAACATTACAATAACATTTAGACCGATGTTCTAATATATATTCCATTCATGCAATTATCTTTATAAAATAAAATTTTCTTTTAAAGTTGTAATGCATGTATTTTTGTTTTTTTTTTCTTTAGTTTAAATTCCCTTCCCCCTCCATCGTTAGATGATCTGCGATGTCAGTTCTCTGGTGGATGCGGGACACTTTACATTTTTTTTTTTAGCCATTGTGTTTTTCGTTTTTGTTTTCGCGTCTGGATGAGAGCATGTCTGTGTGAGTGCTAGGGATGAATGAATGATTTTTTAAAAATATTTTTTATAGTCCCGCATTGATTTCGTCCAGTTAACTGATGTTTCTGCCACATTTAATGATTGTGGTTTTTTTTTATTACTAACATGATTTTGTTTATTTGATTGTAAATAGATTATATTCTTATTGTATATACTCATTGGGGATTTTTTTTTAATTTGTTGCTTTATCTCCCACCCGCTCATACGACGATTTGTAAATATGGAACTATTTAGGATTTTCATTGAGACAATGAGGTATTATGGTGGGTGTAGTATGAAAGGCTAGTAAGAATGTGTTGTTTTGATGTTAGTAATATTGTTTGTATGCTTGGGTCAGTGCTTGCGTCTAGCTAAGTTTAAAATTAAGTCAGATGAAGACCGTCCATTTCTCAATGCAGTTTTTTAGGCCTTGTGCTACATTTTCTGTATTTTTAATAGAAATGTATATCGTAATAAGATTGAATCTAATTGCCGGCTTGCTAGGTCTGTCACGTAGCAAACAGTAAGCATATCCCAACGGTCAAATAACAAAGCACTGATCAGGCTCAATTTTGCTTGAATGCTTTATTAAATAATTACTTTTTATGGTCATTCCAGTAATAATGTTACTTAGCTACCCCAAAATATAATTTTTTTCCAAAGCCGCTGGGTAAATCTGCCTAAACAAATCCCTAATCTTCTTCATTCTTACTCTTTCTCTCTCTCTCTCTCTCTCTCTCTCTCTCTCTCTGTAACCCTTTGCCTGCTAGTGTTACTTTAGCCTGGCTTGGGGTGAAATGCTTAAAAACATGTACAGTTGGTTAGCTGATTCAATTGGTAAAATAGTGATTTTCTAAGCCCTGCTTAGATGTGGCACAAGACCGAAATTATGGGGCACCCAGTGAGGATCGAATTCACTACTCAGTCGTGAACTATCGAGACAAGCTTGCTAACCATTACACCACGTCGAGGTACCCAAATGATTTTCTAAGCGTAGCTTAGACGTGGCACAAGGCCGAAAGTACGGCGCACACAGTAGAGATCGAACTCGCTATTCAGCCGTAATTGATCTAGCGAGACAAGCTAGCTAACCATTACACTACGTCGAAGCTTAGATGTGGCACAAGGCCAAAAGTATGGGGCAGCAAGTGAGGATCAAAATCGTTATTCAGCCGTAGAATGTATGGGGTACCCAGTGAGAATAAAACTCACTACTCAGTCGGGAACTATCGAGACAAGCTTACTAACCATTACACCACGTCGAGGTACCCAAATGATTTTCTAAGCGTAGCTTAGACGTGGCACAAGGCCGAAAGTACGGCGCACACAGTAGAGATCGAACTCCCTATTCAACCGTAATTGTGAGACAAGCTAGCTAACCATTGCACCACGTCGAAGATTAGATGTGTCACAAGGCCAAAAGTATGGGGCAGCAAGTGGGGATCAAAATCGTTATTCAGCCGTAGAATGTATGGGGCACCCTGTAAGGATCGAACTTACTACTCAGTCGCAATTGTTCCTGCAAGACAAGCTTGCTAACCATTTTCTCGCAACGAAGTTCCCAACGATAGTAAGATATTACAAACCTTTTCATAAACTGGATTCTATTTCAATCAATATTTAGACCGATGTTCAAATATATCTTCCATTCATGCAATTAACTTTATAAAAAAAAATTTTCTTTGTAAAGTTGTAATGCATGAATTTTCGTTTTTTGTTTTTTCTTTAGTTTAAATTTCCTATCCCCTCCCTCGTTAGATGATCTGTGATGTCAGTTCTCTGGTGGATGCGGGGCACTTTTCGTTTTTTTTTGTTTTTTTTTTTGCCTGTGTGTTTTTCGTTTTTGTTGTCGTGTCTGGATGAGAGCAAGTCTGTGTGAGTGCTAGGGATGAATGAATGTTTTTTTTATATATATCTTTATAGTTCCGCATTGATTTCGTCCAGCTAACTGATGTTTCAGCCACATTTAATTATTGTGTGTGTTTTTTTATTCTTATTAATAACATGATTTTTTTTTATTTTATTGTAAATAGATTATATTCTTATTCTTACTGGGGATTTTATAATTTGTTGTTTAAATTCTCCACCCCGAACATACGACGATTTGTACATATGAGAACTATTTAGGATTTCCATAGAGACAATGAGGTATTATGGTGGGTGTAGTATGAAAGGTTAGTAAGAACTCGCTACTCAGTCGTAATTGTTCCAGCAAGACAAGCTTGCTCACCATTTTCCCGCCACGAGGTGTCCAAAGATGGTAAGATAATACAAACCTTTTCATAAACTGATTTCTGTTTCAATCAACATTTAGACCGATGTTCAAATATAGCTTCCCTTCATGCAATTATCTATATAAAATAAAATTTTCTTTGTAAAGTTGTAATGCATGCTTTTTTTGTACATCAGAGAACAATGATGGTTTTCCTAATGGAACCTGTTAAGATGTCGTAATGATATTAAACCTAACAACGCCGATCTTTATTTCTTCCTACATTCTGCACGTGTCGCACTCTTTTTTTTAAACTTCGAATGCCGTTATAATTCCAGGCTTTATTTTCACTCGTCCTCTCTCTGTCATTAAATTTTCCCAATCATGTTTTTAATCCAAGCCCCTTTTCCTTTCTTTATTTTATTTTCATTTGCATCTTCATCATAGCCCTCTCCTCTGCCATATGCAAACCTTCCACATATCTTCCCCGCCTATCTATCTAACGCCATTGTATCTCTTCGCATCTTTCTTAATGGCCTTAAATTAATCTCGATGGCACATTATCGGAGCAGACCAAAAATCAGTTCCTGACGTGCGATAGTCGGATCACTCAGTAAATCGAGCTTTATGATGAACGCCCTGTTCCAATCTATGGAGCATTCCCCAGCCGATTATCCCTTCATATTTTACCGATATCTGTGGATGATTCCGAAAAATACGTCCAATTTTATAAGACCCAAGGGTGTGCGTAGATTGAAGGATAGACGTCTCTCTAGTTGGATGCTCGACATCGGTAGGCAAAAGCTCAATATAACAGGAGTGGTGATTTATTTTGTGCGTTAAAAGTTATAGAGATAAAAGGTGAAAAATGAAATAGCCAGAAATACATTTACATACATACATACATACATATATACGTATATATATATATATAAAGAGATATAGATAGATAGATAGACCGCAGTAGATAGATACGTTTAAGAGACTGCAATATATATATATATATATATATATATATATATATATATATATATATATATATATATATATATATATATATATTGCAGTCATTTAAACATATCTATCTCTATCTATGTGAATATTTCCTTTTATATCTATCTATCTATCTATGTCTGTCGGCCTGTCTGTTGTCTCTCTCTCTCTCTCTCTCCCCTCTCTCTATACACACACACACACACACACACATATATATATATATATATATATATATATATATATATATATATATATATATACACGTATAGGATTGGTGTATACGGAATAAATTCAATAAGCAACAAATACTATTCTTAAAAGAGTGCTCAATACAGAGCAGAGAAAATACAATTATTTATTGGAAAATTATAACATACATATGTCATAAAAGCTCGACAAAAATACCCATTTTTTCAACATTTCTGGTGTTTTATCAAGTGGTGGTGTTGATTGGAGTATAAAGCGTTTTAAAAATGTTTGTAGCTTATGTTACAGCATTTCCTCTATCGAGGAGAGTTTGCTTGATTTGAAACTTTTAAAAATTTTCATTGTATATTGAACACCGTCACTTGATAAGACACCAGAAGCGTTGAAACAAAACGGCTATATTTCTAGTGATTTTATATCATATTTATGTTATAATTTTCGAATATATAGATAGATAGATAGATAGATAGATAGATAGATAGATAGATAGATAGATAGATAGATAGATAGATATAAAAAGAAAGAAAAGAACATATGAAGTGAATTAGATAGATAGATAGATAGATAGATAGATAGATAGATAGATAGATAGATAGATAGATAGATATGGAGATAGATGTAAACACCAGACGAGTTGAAACAAAACGGCTATTTTTTATGTTATAATTTTCAATAAAATATATATATATATATATATATATATATATATATATATATATATATATATATATATATATATATATATATATATATATAGAGAGAGAGAAAGAGAGAGAGAGAGGAATAGATAGATAGAAAAAGAAAGAAAGGAACATATGAAGTGACTGAGATAGATTAATCGATAGATGTGAAAAGATAGATAGATAGATAGATAGATAGATAGATAGATAGATAGATAGATAGATAGATAGAGATATAGAGGTGAAAAGATATCTATGAAGATAGGTAGGTAGATAGATGTGAAATGATAGATGTATGTGAAAAGATATCTAGATATCTAGATAGATAGATGTGAAAATCAGTGGCAGAACATAGATAGATTGATAGATAGATAGATAGATAGATAGATGTGAAAAGATAGATAGATAGATAGATGTAAACACCAGAAGAGTTGAAACAAAACGGCTATTTTTATGTTATAATTTTCGAATATACATATATATATAGAGAGAGAGAGAAAGAGAGATAGAGAGAGAGAGGGAGAGAGAGGGATAGATAGATAGATAGATAGATAGATAGATAGATAGATAGATAGATAGATAGATAGATAGATAAAAAGAAAGAAAAGAACATATGAAGTGACTGAGATGGATTAATCGATAGATGTGAAAAGATATCTAGATAGATAGATAGATAGATAGATAGATAGATAGATAGATAGATAGAGAGAGAGAGATATGTGAAAAGATATCTATAAAGATAGGTAGGTAGATAGATGTGAAATGATAGATGCATGTGAAAAGATAGATAGATAGATAGATAGATAGATAGATAGATAGATAGATAGATAGATAGATAGATAGATTAACTGATTGGTTGATTGATAAATAGATAAATAGATAGTTACGAAGCGAGTGAAAGTGATAGATAGATAGATAGATAGATAGATAGATAGATAGATAGATAGATAGATAGATAGATAGATAGATGGGAAAAATATCTAGATAGATAGATAGATATATAGGTAGATAGACAGATAGAAATAGAGATGTGAAAAATATATATATATATATATAGATAGATAGATAGATAGATAGATAGATAGATAGATAGATAGATAGATAGATAAGAATATACGGAGTCAGAGAGACAGACCGACACATAGATATGAACAGACTGAGATAGATAGATAGATAGATAGATAGATAGATAGATAGATAGATAGATAGATAGATAAGAATATACGGAGTCAGAGAGACAGACCGACACATAGATATGAACAGACTGAGATAGATAGAGATAGATAGATAGATAGATAGATAGATAGATGATAAGAATATACGGAGTCAGAGAGACAGACCGACACATAGATATGAACAGACTGAGATAGATAGATAGATAGATAGATAGATAGATAGATAGATAGATAGATAGATAGATAGATAGATAAGAATATACGGAGTCAGAGAGACAGACCGACACATAGATATGAACAGACTGAGATAGATAGATAGATAGATAGATAGATAGATAGATAGATAGATAGATAGATAGATAGATAAGAATATACGGAGTCAGAGAGACAGACCGACACATAGATATGAACAGACTGAGATAGATAGATAGATAGATAGATAGATAGATAGATAGATAGATAGATAGATAGATAATAGATAAGAATATACAGAGTCAGAGAGACAGACCGACACATAGATATGAACAGACTGAGATAGATAGATAGATAGATTGATTGATAGATAGATAGATAGATAGATAGATAGATAGATAGATAAGAATATACGGAGTCAGAGAGACAGACCGACACATAGATATGAACAGACTGAGATAGATAGATAGATAGATAGATAGATAGATAGATAGATAGATAGATAGATAGATTAACCGATTGGTTGATTGATAAATAGATAAAGAGATAGTTACGAAGCGAGTGAAAGTGATAGATAAGGACAGACTGAGATAGATAGATAGATAGATAGATAGATATGAACATGGCGAGATAGACAAATAAATGGTCACCTGGAATGTTCATATACTAACCAAGATACAAATGTCAGCAGACGCCCCTGCAGGCTACAATCTTAACAAGATAAGTCACATTCTGATAGCAGAGACGGTAAGAACACTGCAAAAACTCCTACAGAAGATAGTTAAGCAAATCAAGAAGAAAGGATTAAGCCCAGACTTCAAGAAGAGAAAGCATGGTCCGCCCAAAATGTCAATTGCAATTCAAACACTTGCAGAAACCTAAATATCTCCGAATTATTGTCCTAGATGGATGGAAAGTGTGACGCTGAAATCCGAAAGACTTTTGGGACAGCCAAGAATGCATTTCAAAAGTATTAAGAAATGGAAAGAATTCACTCGAAACATGGAAAAGAGTTCTAAACTCTTACGCCATATCTGTTCTCCCATATGACAAGTAGTACTGCACAGTCTCTTCAAAATGAAGAAAAGACTTGAATCGACAGAAATGTGGATCTACAGAAGGATGTTGAAGGTTACACGATCCACAATGTTGGGCACCGACGATGTTTTAGAGAAAAAGGAAAGGAAAATGAAAAGAAAAGGCGGAGGTTTCTGGGGCAAATAATGAGAACATAGGACTTAGAGAATCTGATACACACAGGGCCCATTAACTGCAAGAGAGACGGCGGAAGACGACACATAGCATACTTAGCGAGCTTGAGTAAATGGATGTTGAAATAGGGTTTACGAGAAATAAGAGAAAGACAATAATCATTAGGAAAGGAAAGAGAAGTGTGGAGAGTCATCATCGCCACTGACCTGAGGGGACAGTGCACAGTGACAAAGACACAGCAATTGGTAGACTATGCGCCGCTAAAAGAGATAAAGTTTACCAATCAGTAGCATAACATAGATAGATAGATAGATAGATATATAGATAGATAGATAGACAGATAGATAGATAGATAGATAGATAGATAGATAGGTAGGTAGGTAGGTAGGTAGGTAGGTAGGTAGGTAGATAGATCGATAGATAGGTAGATGTGAAAAGATATCTAGAAAGATAGATAGATAGATTCAGAGAGAGAGAGAGATAAAGAGATAGAGAGATGTGAAAAGTTAGATAGATAGATAGATAGATAGATAGATAGATAGATAGATAGATAGATAGATAGGTAGGTAGGTAGGTAGATAGATCGATAGATAGGTAGATAGGTAGGTAGGTAGATAGATCGATAGATAGATAGGTAGATGTGAAAAGATATCAAGAAAGATAGATAGATACAGAGAGAGAGAGAGATAAAGAGATAGAGAGATGTGAAAAGTTAGATAGATAGATAGATAGATAGATAGATAGATAGATAGATAGATAGGTAGGTAGGTAGGTAGGTAGATAGATCGATAGATAGGTTGACGTGAAAAGATATCTAGAAAGATAGATAGATAGTTTCAGAGAGAGACAGATAAAGAGATAGAGAGATGTGAAAAGTTAGATAGATAGATAGATAGATAGATAGATAGATAGATAGATAGATAGGTAGGTAGGTAGGTAGATAGATAGATAGATAGGTAGGTAGGTAGGTAGGTAGGTAGGTAGGTAGGTAGGTAGATCGATAGATAGGTAGATGTGAAAAGATATCTAGAAAGATAGATAGATACAAGAGAGAGAGATAAAGAGATAGAGAGATGTGAAAAGTTAGATAGATAGATAGATAGATAGATAGATAGATAGATAGATAGATAGATAGGTAGGTAGATAGATCGATAGATAGGTAGATGTGAAAAGATATCTAGAAAGATAGATAGATAGATATATACAGAGAGAGAGAGATAAAGAGATAGAGAGATGTGGATAGATAGATAGATAGATAGATAGATAGATAGATAGATAGATAGATAGATAGATAGATATGAATTGACTGAGATAGATAGATAGATAGATAGATAGATAGATAGATAGATAGATAGATAGAAATGTGCATATTGATGGGGTAGGTAGCACGATACCAAGCTGTCTTAAAAATGATTGCTCATTCATTCATCTATCTATCTATCTATCTATCTATCTATCTCAGTCTGTTCATATTCATTCATCTATCTATCTATTATCTATCTATCTATCTATCTCAGTCTGTTCATATTCATATCTATCTATCTCAGCCTGTTCATTATCTATCTATCTATCTATCTATCTATCTATCTATCTACGTAAGTCTGTTCATATCTATCTACGTAAATTTGTTTATATCTATATATCTATCAAACTCTCTTAGCTTGTTCATATCGATCTATCTATCTGTCTATCTAGCTATCTATCTCACTCTGTTCATATCTATCTCAGTCTGTTTATATCTATCTATCTATATATATCTATATCTCTATCTACGTAAGTCTGTTCATATCTATCTACGTAAATTTGTTTATATCTATCTATCTATCTAAGCTTGTTCATATCTATCTATCTCAGTCTGTTCACATCTATCTATCTATCTATCTATCTATCTATCTATCTATCTATCTATCTATCTCAGTATGTTCATACCTTTCTTTCTATTTATCTACTTAACTAGGTATCTCTGTTATCTATCTATCTATCTATCTATCTATCTATACATACAAACATTTTTTTTTTTTTCATATCGAGAATAAAATATAATATATACACTCAAACAAATCCACATTGTATCCAAAAACGTTTGAGGTTTTCTCTTTTCTTAAAAAATATAAATTTTTATCACGTCTTTTCCATACATATATATATATATATATATATATATATATATATATATATATATATATATATATATATATGTATGGAAAAGCTTATAATTGTTCCGACGTGATAAAATTTATATTTTTTAAGAGAGAAACCTCAAACGTTTTGATAATGTGGATTTGTTTGAGGTATATATTATATTTTATTCTCGATATGAAAAAATAAAATATAATATATGCAATAAAACAAATCCATATGGTAACTAAAAATCTTTGAGGTTTCTCACTTTCTCAGTTTTCTTTTCTGGACAAAGGGTAATTCGGAAATTAAAAACATCCCTACCACCCACTAAGACATACACAGAACGCACACACTCAATTAAGCTGAAAAATCGAATCATCCTTGATAATGGCTAAAGGTATAGCCGAAAGCGCTCGGTAATATAAAACATTTGGACAGTTCTTACACACCCTTTGACCAGAAAAGAAAGCTCTTGTTAGAACACAAGAAAAATTAAATGAAAAGCTTAAACATAGTACCTTGTCTGTCGTTTTTAATGAAACATGCATATCTATCTATCTATCTATCTATCTATCTATCTATCTTAACCTGCTTATCTATCTATCTATCTATCTATCTAAGCATATAAGCCCAATTTTATTTGACAAAATATGTGTGCGTAGTTTGACGCCTAGACGTTTCACAAGTTGAATGTTAACCATGTATGGATTCGCTATTTATTTTGTGCGTTATTAGTTATATAGAGAGACGAGAAAACTAAAATTGAGATGAAGAGATAGATAGATAGATAGATAGATAGATAGATAGATAGATAGATAGATAGATAGATAGATATGAACAATATGTACAGCCTGAAATATGTTGATACATGCCTACACGGGAACAGGCTAAGATAGATAGATAGATAGATAGATAGATATTAATATACTGAGACAGATAGAGATAGATAGATATAATAAAACCTGATATTGAAAGAAATATTTTAACAGACACACACACGCTCACACACACAGATATATATATATATATATATATATATATATGGTGGCTCTCGACTCACAAAGCGAGTATGATCATCACTGACATGTACAGCCCTTCATTTAAACTCACCCACAAAACCGAAATCATAGGTGGTGTGAACCACTGTAGCTCATATGTGGCCTATCAAATCATATCCAGCTGATGAAAGGTGACTTTGATCATTATCACTTCCAATGTGTCCTGTCATGCTCGACCTAGACATTCACACCCTAGTGCAGTTCGGGCATTTAAAGCATTTCATTACGAGATCGTTATATAAAATAGATTGTTGGTGTGACCGCTGGCGACTGAGCAGATCCGCG
>CAHIKZ030000425.1:265000-285000 GCA_903632075.3 Acanthosepion pharaonis
ACCAGTGTAAATATATCAACCCGTATAGCGTCGTAAAAAAAACATATATGCGCATAAATACAAATATAAATATACACACAAATACATATATACATATTTAAACATACATATACATGCATACATATGCGCATATAAACTAAGTACACAAACATATATATATATACCAACACATATGGAAACATACGCATACACATAAAAAAAACATGCAAACGTAAATTCACCTATAGACATATATACACACACAAACACATCCATATATATATATATATATATATATATATATATATATATATACACATATACACACACACATATATATATATATGTATATATATATATATATATATACATACACAACCACATATATGTATATACATACATGCACACATAAAATGGGAATATGCATATATTCTAACAACATTATCTTAATAATAAAATATAGTAAAAGTTCATAATTATTTTATAAAAAGTAACCACACGCAGTTGCTGATTTAATCTACAATTAAAAAATCTTTATCATACAAGAGTAGATTTTAGTTAGTATCGATGGTATGTTTCAAGACACATATATACATACATACATATATATACATATATATATATATATATATATATATATATATATATATATATATATATATATATATATATATATATATACAAACATATGAACTTATATCCACATATACAAATATATAATCATGTATAAATATTCGTATCGATACATCCACATATACACATATATAAGTACACTACCATCCGCTCATATTAACCACGCTTTTAAGAATAATCATTGTTGGTCATTGGAATTCATTCCGTATACACCAATCATATACTTGTGTTTATATATATATATATATATATATATATATATATATATATATATATATTCATATTCACCTTAAGCAAGTTATTAATACTGTCGTTATTCCAACATTTTTGAAAATACAACTGAAAAATTGCTCAAGCAGCGATCTATTTGGAAACTGATCCAAGATATAAAAATGCGTCCAAGGAAGGAAAACGCCCATACAGCTTGAGATAACAACGATCAGAGTGTTTTATCTGTTCCAGCAGCATCAGTTCCAGCTAGCGGACTAATCATCATTATCTGCACTTCGCTATCCGACCCCGCCGCAGCTAACCTCTCCAACAGCAACGACATGCAATAAACTGTCATTTTCACGACAACACTCTTCAGCGAATACAAAATTCTCCTTTTCAACACATCGGACTCCAGCGAGAAAAAAAACTGTCCTTTTCAGGACAACTCTCTCCAGTGAGTACAATTTTATCCTTTTCAGGGCAACTCCCTTCAGCGAGTATAAGATTGTTCTTTTCACGTCTACACTCTCCCGCGAGCACAAAATTATCCTTTTCAGAAAAATGTTTCCTAGCGAACACAAGATTGTCCGTTTTAGGACAAGTCTCTCCAGTGTACACAAAACTGTCCTTTTCGGGACAACTCTCTCCAGCATACGTAAAACTGTTCTTTTCAGGAACACACTTTCCAACGAGCACAAAATTGAAAAATTTCCGGACAACAACATAAAGCGAACACAAAAATTTGTCCTTTTCAGGACAACCATCTCAAACGAAACCAAATTTTAAACTTTTCAGGATAACGAGACAACCAACAAGCGAGCGCAAAACTATCCTTTTGAGGACAATGCTCTTGACCAACTTCAAAACTGTCCTTTTGAGGACAATGCTCTTGACCAATTTCAAAACTGTCCTTTTGAGGACAATGCTCTTGACCAACTTCAAAACTGTCCTTTTGAGGACAATGCTCTTGACCAACTTCAAAACTGTCCTTTTGAGGACAATGCACTTCACCAACTTCAAAACTGTCCTTTTGAGGACAATGCTCTTGACGAACTTCAAAATTATCCTTTTGAGGACAATGCTCTTGACCAACTTCAAAACTGTCCTTTTGAGGAAAATGCACTTCACAAACATCAAAACTGTCCTTTTGAGGACAATGCGCTTCACCGACCTCAAAACTGTCCTTTTGAGGAGAATGCACTTCACAAACATCAAAACTGTCCTTTTGAGGACAATGCTCTTCACCAACTTCAAAACTGTCCTTTTGAGGACAATGCTCTTTACCGACTACAAAACTATCCTTTTGAGGACAATGCTCTTCACCGATTTCAAAAATATGCTTTTGAGGACAATGCTCTTCACCGACTTCAAAACTATCCTTTGGAGGAGAATGCTCTTCACTGACCTCAAAACTATCCTTTTGAGGACAATGCTCTTCACCGATTTCAAAAATATGCTTTTGAGGACAATGCTCTTCACCGATTTCAAAAACTATCCTTTGAGGAGAATGCCTTCACTGACCTCAAAACTATCCTTTTTAGGACAATGCTCTTCACCGACTTCAAAACTATCCTTTGGAGGAGAATGCTCTTCACTGACCTCAAAACTGTCCTTTTGAGGACAATGCTATTCACCGACTTCCAAACTGTCCTTTTGAGGACAATGCTCTTCACCAACTTAAAAATCTGTCCTTTTGAGGACAATGCTCTTGACGAACTTCAAAACTGTCCTTTTGAGGACAATGCTCTTCACCGACTTCAAAACTATCCTTTGGAGGAGAATGCACTTGACAAACATCAAAACTGTCCTTTTGAGGACAATGCGCTTCACCGACCTCAAAACTGTCCTTTTGAGGAGAATGCACTTCACAAACATCAAAACTGTCCTTTTGAGGACAATGCTCTTCACCAACTTCAAAACTGTCCTTTTGAGGACAATGCTCTTTACCGACTACAAAACTATCCTTTTGAGGACAATGCTCTTCAGCGACCTAAAAAATATCCTTTTGAGGACAATGCTCTTCACTGACCTCAAAACTGTCCTTTTGAGGACAATGCTCTTCACTGACCTCAAAACTGTCCATTTGAGGACAATGCTCTTCACTGACCTCAAAACTGTCCTTTTGAGGACAATGCTTTTCACCGACCTCAAAACTGTACTTTTTAGGACAATGCTCTTCACCGATATCAAAACTATCCTCTTGAGGACAATGCTCTTCACTGACCTCAAAACTGTCCTTTTGAGGACAATGCTCTTCACCGACTTCAAAACTATCCTTTGGAGGACAATGCTCTTCACCAACTTCAAAACTGTCCTTTTGAGGACAATGCTCTTCACCAACTTTAAAACTATCCTTTTGAGGACAATGACAAACTGTCCATCTGAGGACAATGCTCTTCACCGACCTCAAAACTATCCTTTTTAGGACAATGCTCTTCACCGATCTCAAACTATCCTTTTAGGACAATGTCTTCACCGACCTCAAAACTGTCCTTTTTAGGACAATGCTCACCGACCTCAAAACTATCCTTTGAGGACAACCAGCGACCTCAAAACTGTCCTTTTAGGACAATGCTCTTCACCGAGCTCAAAACTATCCTTTGAGGACAATGCCTTCAGCGACCTCAAAACTGTCCTTTTAGGACAATGCTCTTCACCGAGCTCAAAACTATCCTTTTGAGGACAATGCTCTTCAGCGACCTCAAAACTGTCCTTTTTAGGACAATGCTCTTCACCGAGCTCAAAACTATCCTTTTGAGGACAATGCTCTTCAGCGACCTCAAAACTGTCCTTTTTAGGACAATGCTCTTCACCGAGCTCAAAACTATCCTGTTGAGGACAATGCTCTTCACCGACCTCAAAAGTGTCTTTTTTAGGACAATGCTCTTCACCGACCTCAAAACTGTCCTTTTTAGAACAATGCTCTTCACCGACCTCAAAACTGTCCTTTTTAGGACAATGCTCTTCACCGACCTCAAAACTATCCTGTTGAGGACAATGCTCTTCACCGACCTCAAAACTGTCTTTTTTAGGACAATGCTCTTCACCGACCTCAAAACTGTCCTTTTTAGGACAATGCTCTTCACCGACCTTAAAACTATCCTTTTGGGGACAATGCTCTTCAGCGACCTCAAAAATGTCCTTTTTAGGACAATGCTCTTCACCGACCTCAAAACTATCCTGTTGAGGACAATGCTCTTCACCGACCTCCAAACTGTCTTTTTTAGGACAATGCTCTTCACCGACCTCAAAACTGTCCTTTTTAGGACAATGCTCTTCACCAACCTCAAAACTGTCCTTTTTAGGACAATGCTCTTCACCTACCTCAAAACTATCCTTTTGAGGACAATGCTTTTCACCGACCTCAAAATTGTCCTTTTGAGGACAACGCTGTTCAGCAAGCACAAAACTGTCTTTTTCTGGAAAACACTCTCCAGCGAGCACAAAACTGTCCTTTTCAGAACAACGCTCTTCAACTGTTGTTTTTAGGACACCTCTCTCCAGTAAGTACAAAACTTTCCTTTTCACGATAACGCTCTCCGGCGATTACCACAACTGTTCTTCCTAGTACAACATCCATCTCACTCCCTTGTTGAGGATGAGGTACTTTTGCCTAGTGAACTGTAACCTTATTTTTGTTGAAGTATTTTCTTTAGCTAAAAAAAAAATCTTGACAATATATTTTCTCAATATACCGCCCGCAACAATACCACAAAGACCTTTAAAAATTGTGAAAGATTATGAAGAAATTAATTATTGTTAAATAGCGAGAACAATAAAAAAAGATTAGATATCGACTAACATTGCATTTAAATTTTTGAAGATTGTTATGGGAACTTACCCATAATAATAATGGACTATTCCTGACATTATAAATACTGCACCTCTCAAGAGGTATGAGCATATATTGTAAGACGAGGAGAGATAATTGAGAGCATATTGTAAGGACATTGGAATAGTGATACTTGTCGAGACAACATAGTTCACTCTAACCAAATCTGATAGTCATTACTAATACTTCTACTTCTTTGTATTATATTCCTGTTGTAATATATTTTTGTATTCCATACCAGTGTTCGTGTTATTCTTTCTTTGGTTCTAACCTTGGACCATCACCGTGGTACAAGGAACTTGGGCCATAACAAATATCAAACTTGACTGAAAACGAAGAAGTCAGAAGAGAGTTCCATAAGTGCGAGAAAGGAACCAGTTAACATAGAACTTACGGTTTTCTCTAGCCATTTCAACAGAAAAATGGCGATGACTTACCGCCAATATAGTACCAAACTTAAATTCATAAAGTCTACCTGGCTTTATATATAGAATTATATATTGGCCAGAAACACCCTATTTTTATTATGCCGAGAAACATTATCTTGGATATCAAGAATTGTTAATATAGTCAGTTTTAGGGTGAGGCATGTATAGTAAAGTCAGGCGCCAGATTACTCGTTGCCTATAGCAACGTAGCTTACAGGACTGCCCGGGGACGTAGCAGTTTTTTTTTTTTTTTTTTGAAATAATATTAAATAATATTCTGTAAAATAAAGTGAATTCCTCTTTATTGAAATAATAATTGCAAGCAAAGCGTTTGTAGGCGACTACCATATGCCGACATTGTTTTTTCCTCCATGGTTCTATCTTTCTTTCTTAAACAATGTCGCTCCTTGATTTAAACGTCGACTCAGTGTAAAGTTTAATCCAGACAAAATCCAGTGGAAATCATATTAACAATTCATTGCCTAGCAAGCTGAAAAAAAAAACGGTCAGCTCATTATACGGAGTAAATTGTCGCCATTTTATATTCTGAATTTCGCGCATGCGCATTGTTTGTTTTTGATTTTGTTGACTGCACAGTATAGTAAGGTCAGTTGGCCATCGTCTGTGAGAATAGGAACACCATGACGGAATTCACTCCACCAGAAATGTCCTCCATGCTGTACTGCTTGGCATTCCCGCCTGAAGCTCTAATATAAAAATTTGTGTGTTTGGGTGTCGATCTGAGGTAAGTGCAGATAATTCGGAAAGTTTACGATTATATATCAAGTCAATATCGTGGCATTTGGAGAGATCACTAGTGATGGAGAAGTTTTGCCTCGATACCTCGTGCTACAAGGTCCCAGAGTCCAAGCGAAGGCTTACAGAAGAGTACTACACTGGACCAAGTGTTGTGTTGTAGAGTACGAAACGTTTTTCTTCCTCCGTATGAGTTCCAATACCTCGTCGCCAAGTTGTTATGTGGTGGTTTCACAGTGGAGGCTTTTATTTGTTCTAAGTCGGTCCTAAAATAGGTTCGACGTACAAAACGTTAGGAACTACATATAATAGGTAATGACGCAGTAATCTAGTTGTGGTGGCTGGTACTTTAATATCCGACTAACTGTCGTCCGACATCGACTGACCAACTCCGCGAGCGACTCTCGACTGCTACTACTCCTACTTATTATAGGTGGGAAGAGTCTATTAACTATAGAATAGGGGTGTTCCACTATAACAGGTTGGCTGCTGGAATACGCTATGTCTGAGAAGCGGTCTCTGCACCAATCCACATATATAATAAAATGAGATTGTCAGTGAGAATTTCTTCGACTGCCTCACTCATTACATCTGGCCACCTAACAACCCAGACGGCTACCCCCATGATTTTTATTTAAGGAGATAGAAGGGATGCAGGAGACTCCGAAATTTGTATGCTGCGTTTGAAGCCAATGTTTAATTTATTGAATAATTTTTTTCTTTAGTATTTCAACATATTTTTGCATAATTTTGGTAAATATATGTCAAAATGAGAGGTCAGTGCTATCTTCATTTTTGCCATGTCTTCACAAGTGTCAAATAAGGGTCCCCAAATAGATTATTACTCAGTTGTCTGGTATAGATGGAGAAACCCACTCAACATTCCCATATTAACAAACCTGCAAGCTCATCGCTAATCCGCCGTAGATCCATCGCAAATTCTGAGGTGAGTTCCATTCTTTCGTTCCACATCTTGATAAGTTTCCACGACGTTGAATTACCTTCATTCCCCGTTCATTTTAAACAAACTTTCCAAACGTAGTTCAGATGTGGCACGAGGCAGAAAGTATAAGAGAACTAGTGAGGATCGAACTCACTACTCAGCTGTAATTGATCTAGCAAGACTGGCTTGCTAACCATGACACCACGTTGAAGCTTAGATGTGGCATAAGGCTGAAAGTATGGAGCACTCAGTGAGGATCGAACTGACTATTCACCTGTAATTGATCTAGCAAGACACGCTTGCTAACTATTACAGCACGTTGAAGCTTAGATATGGCACAAGGCCGAAAGTATGGAGCATCCAATAAGGACCTAACTCACTACTTAGCCGTAATTGTTTTAGCGAGACAAGCTTCCTAGCCATTACACTGCCGCGAGGTGCCCTATATAGCAATTTTCCAAGAGTAGCTTAGATGTGCACAAGGCCGAATGTATGGGGCACCCAGTGCGGATTGAACACACTATAACGTCGTAATTGTTCTATCGAGACAAGCTTGCTAGCCATTTCACTATGCCGAGTTACCCAAGTTATTTTTCTAAGCGTAGCTTAGATGTGTCTCTCCGATATAAATGTTTTACATTTTAATTGATTTATTTGTTAAGTGCTGGCTTCTGAATTGGTGTTGGGTTTATTTTCCCGATCTTCTTCAGATAATATACGTTGGAATTTCAAAACGAAACCTTTATTTAGCCCACCGCGGTAGATTGTTCTAGTTCTACGTGCCATGCCTTTTCTGGATATCTCACTTCATAGGAGTAACTCAACAAAATTTTTTGTTCACTTCTTTGGGTCAATTCCCTGGATTACTTTGCACAACGCTTTTATCCACTGGGCCACGTTTCCTTAGGAATATGGGAACGTTGTTAGGAAATAATCGTTCGAAAACAATTATTGGAAAAATATTTATTCGTTTTGTAAATGAATGAAAGAAAATTAATCAAAAAGACAATTATACTAGTTGATAATCATTTGAAATGTCAAGTTTTATTTTTCATAAAAGATTCGGTTTGAAATTCCAACGTATATTCTCAGAAGAAGATCAGGAAAATAAATCTATCACCAATTCAGATGCCTGCACTTATCAAATAAATCAATTACAATGTAAAGCACTTATATCGGAGAGACATCACGAAATCTAATAGCCCGTAGCTACGCACATAAGAGAGACTTGTGTTTAGACAAACATTCAAACTCGCTCGTAATACATATTATGAAAATAATCAAGTTTATTGCAATAAAAATGTAACAATTAAAAGAGGAAATACACAAATAATAATTATTCTAAATAAAAATATCGCTAACAAATCAATTTAGTAAGAAAAATCCTTATAATCTTAAGTTATATGATCCTGCACACAAATAGTCAACAACTGAAGTACTCGTTAAAGAATGTCATTATTTTTTTTAAGTTTTCCATTTACGTCGCGGTTTTTCCTGGCGCACTTGATATTTTGGCAACCTGCTCTTACTTCTATAATGGGAATTGCAACGTCCTCTTCTCTTTTAAGAGCGTCTAAGAAATTCCATACTCTGGATGCAAAAAAAAAAGAAAAGAAAAAAGAAGCCATATGCCATCCTTCAAAGGTGTTATTAGTTCTACGTAAATGAATGACCCTTAAAACAAACCTCTCAAAAAAATACGCATTCCAAACGTAAATCAATGACCCTCTCAAAGCAAAACTGCATACGCATTCCAAACGTAAATCAATGACCCTCTCAAAGCAAAAACTGCATACGCATTCCAAACGTAAATCAATGACCCTCAAAGCAAAACTGCATACGCATTCCAAACGTAAATCAATGACCCTCTCAAAGCAAAAAGATACGCATTCCAAACGTAAATCAATGGAAAATAAAACTGCATACGCATTCCAAACGTAAATCAATGATCAAAAGCAAAACTGCATACGCATTCCAAATAAATCAATGACAATACGCATTCCAAAGCAAAACTGCATACGCATTCCAAACGTAAATCAATGACCCTCTCAAAGCAAAACTGCATACGCATTCCAAACGTAAATCAATGACCCCAAAGCAAAACTGCATACGCATTCCAAACGTAAATCAATGACCCTTCAAAGCAAAACTGCATACGCATTCCAAACGTAAATCAATGACCCTCTCAAAAGCAAAACTGCATACGCATTCCAAACGTAAATCAATGATCAAAAAATAATACGCATTCCAAACGTAAATCAATGACCTCTCAAAGCAAAAAACTATACGCATTCCAAACGTAAATCAATGACCCTCTCAAAGCAAAACTACATACGCATTCCAAACGTAAATCAATTTCAAAGCAAAAACTACATACGCATTCCAAACGTAAATCAATGACCCTCTCAAAGCAAAACTACATACGCATTCCAAAACGTAAATCAATGACCCTGCTCAAAGCAAAACTGCATACGCATTAAACGTAAATCAATGATTCAAAGCAAAACTACATACGCATTTTAAATCAATGTTTTCTCAAATTTACGCATTCCAAACGTAAATCAATGACCCCTCTCAAAG
The DNA here is from genome assembly GCA_903632075.3 of Acanthosepion pharaonis. Lineage (NCBI taxonomy): Eukaryota > Metazoa > Mollusca > Cephalopoda > Sepiida > Sepiidae > Acanthosepion > Acanthosepion pharaonis. Next base: position 274,365 of record CAHIKZ030000425.1, read on the forward strand.
CAAAACTACATACGCATTCCAAACGTAAATCAATGACCCTCTCAAAGCAAAAACTGCATACGCATTCCAAACGTAAATCAATGATAAAGCAAAACTACATACGCATTCCAAACGTAAATCAATGACCCTCTCAAAGCAAAACTACATACGCATTTAAATCAATGACCTCTCAAAGCAAAACTACATACGCATTCCAAACGTAAATCAAAAAAAAAAATACGAAAACGTAAATCAATGACCCTCTCAAAGCAAAACTACATACGCATTCCAAACGTAAATCAATGACCCTTCAAAGCAAAACTGCATACGCATTCCAAACGTAAATCAATGACCCTCTCAAAGCAAAACTGCATACGCATTCCAAACGTAAATCAATGACCCTCTCAAAGCAAAAACTGCATACGCATTCCAAACGTAAATCAATGACCCTCTCAAAAGCAAAACTGCATACGCATTTCAAACGTAAATCAATGACCCTCTCAAAGCAAAACTGCATACGCATTCCAAACGTAAATCAATGACCCTCTCAAAGCAAAACTGCATACGCATTCCAAACGTAAATCAATGACCCTCTCAAAGCAAAACTACATACGCATTCCAAACGTAAATCAATGACCCTCTCAAAGCAAAACTACATACGCATTCCAAACGTAAATCAATGACCCTCTCAAAGCAAAACTACATACGCATTCCAAACGTAAATCAATGACCCTCTCAAAGCAAAACTACATACGCATTCCAAACGTAAATCAATGACCCTCTCAAAGCAAAACTACATACGCATTCCAAACGTAAATCAATGACCTCTCAAAGCAAAAACTACATACGCATTCCAAACGTAAATCAATGACCCTCTCATAGCAAAACTACATACGCATTCCAAACGTAAATCAATGACCCTCTCAAAGCAAAACTACATACGCATTCCAAACGTAAATCAATGACCCTCTCAAAGCAAAACTACATACGCATTCCAAACGTAAATCAATGACCCTCTCAAAGCAAAACTACATACGCATTCCAAACGTAAATCAATGACCCTCTCAAAGCAAAACTACATACGCATTCCAAACGTAAATCAATGACCCTCTCAAAGCAAAACTACATACGCATTCCAAACAATTTTTATTTTTCTTTCAAACAAATAACAATTCGAATAAATTCTTTTCAGATAATTGTTTTCCAACCATTTTTTCCGAAGAATTTTCTCGATACAGTCCTTGGGGACATTAGAAAATGAATATTTATGATTTATAAACCTGATGTATCTGTCTATATTTCTGAAATGAGGTATTATGTACACTATTTACATTATTGGGACTAACGTTCTCATCTTTGGTGGCATATTTATTACAACGATTCGGCTGTTGTACGCTCCGGCCTTCTTCAGGTGGTTGGAATGTAGAAGTGAACCCTTTATTTCGCTCGCTTGAGTAAACTGTTCTAGTTCCAGGTGTCATGTCTAAAGGGTATCAGTCATCAGTTATCTTCTGCTAATTCCACTGTCCAAGTTCTCCACTACCTTAACCAAGTATTGAACTCACAACTCTTTGGGTCCTGTCACTGGATCTAACTAACGCCTTTATCTACTGTGCCATGTTTCCTTGAGGACATCTGTGCATGGATTTTTTACCAGTCCTCATATTAAATTATTGCTATTATCATTGTATGTTTTTATCAGATCTCATATTGCAATATTTGTTGTTATTATTGCTTTTCTCTGGCACTCCTTATTACTGGTTCCCATATCGGATTCATTTCTATGCTTGGTCGGTTTAGAAAATTTTTTAGGCCAAACATGCTAATTCCTTAGGTTTACGATCTTTCCAATGCTCTTCTTTGTCTATAATTTCAACCTGATCCCACAAAGGGCAGTGATCTCCCTTTTCTCTCCATATGTGGTCAGCCACGCCTGATTTTTATCTAGGGACATTATGCTCTGGGCCATGTGTCCTTGAGGACACATGGCACAGTGGATAAAGGCGTTAGTTAGTTAATCCCGTTCATTTGACAAGAGACATCGTACATCATTTGAGATATCACACATATCACAAAGAGTTGTGAGTTCAACACAAAACACCGGGAAAATTTAGTCACTAAAGGCATATAACTGAAATGGAGATATTCAGAAAAAAACATGGCAGGTGGAACTAGAACAAGAACTATTTAGTGGACTAATGGGTTTCAATCGAAATTCCAAAGTATAACACCTGAAGTAGCCCGGACAATACAACTGCCGAAACGTCGTAAATATGATAACGAAGATGAGGACGAAAGTGTAAATAGATACACTACCTCATCTCAGAAATAATTAGTAGAAAATGTAATATTAGCTGATTTCTTGTGAGGAAGGACTCCGCGTTGATTAAACGTGTATGCAGTACTATTTGTTACGCTTTTAATCAATATTTGGCCATAGGATAAAACTGTAGTATCTGTTCGCCTCATCTCTAATGGTAATGGTAAGATTAAACATATTCTTATAATGAACATGCAACATTTATTGACCTCACGCCCAGTGCTACTTCAATTAAGCTTTTCAAACATTCCCTGTACATCGGGCTTAGATCAAAATGCAGTAACTGTTCTCCGCGTCTCTAGATCTAATAGCAATCTTACCTGTTTCCTTATGAGGAAACATTCAGTAACATTGATCGAGCAACAACTGCTACTACGGTTGAAATTTATCAATTCATTCTCATAAAAAAAAAGATTTTTCAAAAAAGCTGGTTTCTTAAATCCAGTCACTGTTATCACTTGTTAAGATTATTTCTTTTCATCATGGCTCTCCACAGCTTCCCTGTAGTTTAGAATAAGATTGTATTGCGTTACGCTCAGTCATAGTTCTGTATTTCAATTGGACAAACAAAGTCTATTTTGATTTCTCTCTGCCCTTTGTGTGTCAAATTTTCTGATCCTTCTTTCCTTTGTTTGAAACATCTGAGCAACGAAGAAGGTTTAAGAACATGAGAAAAAATGACACGCAGGGCCGAAATACGAAGAAAACGATTTAAATAAAAGCAAAAATAAATCTAATGAGATTAAGTTCAAACCGGAAATTATTACCTTACTGTGATATCATCTAGGCTCTCCACAGCTTACCTGTAGTTTAGAAGAAGATTGTATAGCGTCACGTTCAGTAATAGCTTTTGTATTCCAGTAGAACAAACACAGTCTATTTGATTTTCTATGCCCTATTTGTGTGTCAAATTTTCTGATCCTTCTTTCCTTTGTTTGAAACATCTGAGCAACGAAGAAGGTTTAAGAACATGAGAAAAAATGACACGCAGGGCCGAAATACGAAGAAAACGATTTAAATAAAGCAAAAATAAATCTAATGAGATTAAGTTCAAACCGAAATTATTACCTTACTGTGATATCATCTAGGCTCTCCACAGCTTACCTGTAGTTTAGAAGAAGATTGTATAGCGTCACGTTCAGTAATAGCTTTTGTATTCCAGTAGAACAAACACAGTCTATTTTGATTTCTCTATGCCCTTTGTGTGTCAAATTTTCTGATCCTTCTTTCCTTTCTTTGAAGCACCTGAGCAACGAAGAAGGTTTTAAGAACGTAAGAAAAAATGACATGGAGGCCCGAAATACGAAGAAAAAGATTTAAATATAAGCATAAATAAATCTAATGAGATTAAGTTCAAACAGGAAGTCCTCTTTGAACAATAAGACGTCTGCTTACCTGTAATGAAACAATACAGTTTAGTAAAGATGAAATTAATACATGCAAGAAATCTAAAATCCCTCTATTCATACTCGGCCTATAAACGTTTCAGCCCGACGTCGTGAGCAGCTTGGGAAAAATGTATTTGAATTCAGAGTTTTTTTTCCTTTTCCTACATCTGATGTTTACCAACGCTAGAGAGTTTTACTCTTTAACCTGTAGCTTTGGAGATAACAGATGGATCCACACCCTTCTCCTTAATATTTTTCACAAAGGTGAACGCAACGACCTCTGCTTGAATATGTACTTGGCTCGCCGATGAGATTTTTCCGCGACAACGCTTGATTCGCTACACGCATAGCCGCTCTAAAAGATAAAATAAGAGTAACGACTATGAACAGATATACCGTCTTACATGACAGCGTAAGAAATCTCGTGCAGTTTCTTTCCAGAAAAATGTTTATATTGTTAGCGGTTTTTTTTTCTGCTCTATTTTGAGCGAATAAAATCCTCAATCTTTAACGTAAAATCCAAAATATGGCGATTGAAAGAAAAAAAAGAGGCTTTGCCGTTCCTTGACCTTGGATTTAATGTTTAAACCTTATTTTACTGTCTTTGTCTTTAATCTAAGCGTCATAGTGTAATCTTAATGTTTTTCGGCGATTGGGAAGATAGTCATTCCATTGTTGTAAATATTTTGAACGGCTTCCGTTCTCCCCACCCCCGAAAAAAAAAAAACATTTAGTTTTGTTTCAAGGGGTTTCGTGTTATGTACGAGGATAGAACAGCAGTAAATCAGTTGGGGACGCATAAGTATCACACATACAAATACACACGCACACAAACACACACATACACATATACACACACACCTTATCTTCAAAACAAACAATTCATTATTTTGAAGGTACACGTATACATGCATTTTGAAAGTATGAATAAATAATAATTCACCTATGAAAAATATATAAATCGTAATTACAGTCATGACCATTAGATTAATAATTAAAAAACTGGGTATATATATATATATGTGTGTGTGTGTGTGTGTGTGTCTGTGTGTGTCTGTGTGTGTGTCTGTGTGTGCGCGCGCGTGTGTGTGGATTGAGAGAAAAACGAGAGACAGAGATAGATAGATAGATAGATAGATAGATAGATAGATAGATAGATAGATAGATAGATAGATAGATAAGCGGGTACGTAGGTAGATTGATAGTGTTGATAGAGATGAACAGCTAGCTGCTGATGAGATAGATAAATAGATAGATAGATAGATATGAAAAGACTGAGATAGATAGATAGATAGATAGATAGATAGATAGATAGATAGATAGATAAGTGGATACGTAGGTAGATTGATAGTGTAAAAGAGACTGCGATAGAGATGAACATAGCTAGCTAGCGAGATAGATAGATAGATAGATAGATAGATAGATAGATAGATAGATAGATAGATAGATATGAAAAGACTGAGATAGATAGATAGATAGATATATAGATAGATAGATAGATAGATAGATAGATAGATAGATAGATAGATAGATAAGCGGGTACGTAGGTAGATTGATAGTGTAAAAGAGACTGTGATAGAGATGAACAGCTAGCTAGCTAGCGAGATAGATAGATAGATAGATAGATAGATAGATAGATATGAAAAGACTGAGATAGATAGATAGATAGATAGATAGATAGATAGATAGATAGATAGATAGATGTGGGTACGTAGGTAGATTGATAGTGTAAAAGAGACATGATAGAGATGAACAGCTAGCTAGCTAGCGAGATAGATAGAGATAGATAGATAGATAGATAGATAGAATAGATAGAGATGAAAAGATGAGATAGATAGATAGATAGATAGATAGATAGATAGATAGATAGATAGATAGATAAGCGGGTACGTAGGTAGATTGATAGTGTAAAAGAGACTGCGATAGAGATGAACAGCTAGCTAGCTAGCGAGATAGATAGATAGATAGATAGATAGATAGATAGATAGATAGATAGATAGATAGATAGATAGATAGATATGAAAAGACTGAGATAGATAGATAGATAGATAGATAGATAGATAGATAAGTGGATACGTAGGTAGATTGATAGTGTAAAAGAGACTGCGATAGAGATAAACAGCTAGCTAGCTAGCTAGCGAGATAGGTAGATAGATAGATAGATAGATATATATGAAAAGACTGAGATAGATAGATAGATAGATAGATAGATAGATAGATAGATAAGCAGGTTAAGATAGTGATGTGGGGCCAAAGTTGGGACCACAGAAGGAAAACACGGAACACGGATTAGATGTAAGAAAGATATATTAACAACAGGTTACAGAGATAGTGTAAGCGGAACTTACTATATGTTAGCGTCCAACACTGGTAGTCGTATGCGACTCTCACTGTCTCTCTGTGTCACTCTGACACTCTGTCACTCCCTAGAGTGTTATGTCGCCTACTTAAAGTAGGCCTGAAAGAGTCTACAGTGTAGGTAGTTTCCGGTCTCACAGTAGATAGATAGATAGATAGATAGATAGATAGATAGATAGATAGATGGATAGAGAACCATGTTAAGATAGATAGATAGATAGATAGATAGATAGATAGATAGATAGATAGATAGATCTAAAAATAAGAAAGTAGACAGACAGGTATATATCTGTCTACATTCTTGTTTTTAGATCTATCTATCTATCTATCTATCTATCTATCTCTCTATCTATCTATCTATCTAGTGGATTCAGTGAGATAAAATGCATACATTTCTGTGGCAGATTCCGAAAAATACGTCCAATTTTATAAGACCCAAGGGTGTGCGTAGAGTGAAGGATATACCTCTCACTAACTGGATGTTAAATATTGGTAGGCAGAAGATTGATATAACTGGAGTGGGGATTTATTTTGTGCGTTAAAAGTTACATAGATAGAACTGGAATATATATATATATATATATATATATATATATATATATATATATATATATATATTTGTATGTATTTTCAGTATATCCATGTAACGTTTTAGGTGAATTCTTGATGTTATTGGTTAGGAAGTGGTCATCCCATCGTGCGACAATTTAGGAATGAGCATGAAAACCATACAACGTGTTGACTCAATAGCCTTCTATGTCAAATTTGGTAGACCTCCTCCAGCAAGAAGTCACAAATCGTCGTGACCGAGGTTTTGAACGAGCTAGCCTTGTGTAGACACCATAGGCGGAATCTGGGGGCATTGAACAAACACCAATGTGCCTGAACAGGCCTCTGCAATGGAGGATTAGCTAGACATCCTAGTAGACTGGCTTTTACCTATTTCAGTGACTATGCCATTTATATTATGAACAAATTTACTATCCATAGATATCAACTGGCTGATATAGATTGCTATATACGTATGAGCTAAAAGCCATAAACATAGATAAGAAGATATAAAGTGATGAACACCAGCGACTTTGAAAGATAGATAGATAGATAGATAGATAGATAGATAGATAGATAGATAGATAGATAGATAGATAGAAATGTACAGAATGGTATAGATAGGTAGCTAGATAGAAATGTACAGAATGGCATAAATAGATAGATAGATAGATAGATAGATAGATAGATAGATAGATAGATAGATAGATAGATAGATAGAAATGTACAGAATGGGATAGATAGATAGATAGATAGATAGATAGATAGATAGATAGATAGATAGATAGATAGAAATGTACAGAATGGTATAGATAGGTAGATAGATAGAAATGTACAGAATGGCATAGATAGATAGATAGATAGATAGATAGATAGATAGATAGATAGATAGAAATGTACAGAATGGTATAGATACGTAGATAGATAGAAATGTACAGAATGGTATAGATAGGTAGCTAGATAGAAATGTACAGAATGGCATAGATAGATAGATAGATAGATAGATAGATAGATAGATAGATAGATAGATAGATAGATAGATAGAAATGTACAGAATAGCATAGATAGATATATAGATAAATAGATAGATAGATAGAAATGTACAGAATGGTATAGATAGGTAGATAGATAGAAATGTACAGAATGTCATAGATAGATAGATAGAAATGTACAGAATGGTATAGATAGGTAGATAGATAGAAATGTAGAATGTCATACATAGATAGATAGAATGTCATAGATAGATAGATTGTATTCCTGATGACTGCATGCTCTTTCTATTCATTACTCACGTTTCTGTTCTTAATTAATCGGCACCCTGTAAACCCTTGCGTCTTAGTGGCTATAGTACCTTGCTTGGGGTGATACCGGTTAAAAAGAGAGAAAGAAATAGACAGCATGTCTAAGATATATATATATATATATATATATATATATATAGATAGATAGATAGATAGATAGATAGATAGATAGATAGATGGAAGCGCAGAGACTAAAATAGATAGGTAAAAATGTACAGAGTGACACAAACACACACACACACACACAAACACACATATATATATATATACATATTATACGAAAATTACAACATAAATGTATCATATTATAATTTGCGATTAAATCATATTTACTCTACTCTGTATTGAGCACTCTTTTAAGAATAGTATTTTTGGTTATTGGAATTTATTCCGTATCCACCAACTCGATTTTGCACACACACACACACACACATATATATATATATATATATATATATATATATATATATATATATATATATATATATATATATCAGCTGAGATAGATAGATAGATAGAAAGAAAGAAAGAAAGAAAGAAAGGAAGAAAGAATGTGAGCCGACTGAGTGAGATATATAGATAGATATTGGTCAATGTCTGCATTTTATTACGAATGAAACGAGAAGTAAATTTAGACAAAACAACAGAGACTTTGAAGTCTTTCCTTACGAAATTCTTGCCTTAATGGACAACAATTTTGATTTAGTTTTCCTTGTCCCCCATATTCCTCCGCCTTTATTCGTCTTTCTTCAATTTGAAATCACGCTTCGCCTCAGTTCTATCCAATTTTTAATTAATTTCTTTATCTAATCTTTTCCTTCTTACTGGTTGTTCGCTACCATTTTGCTTTCTTGAATATTCTTTGACGCAAACCACAGAGAGACATAAAAATATCGGCCATAGGTAATATCTCCCGCGCTACTGTTTGGCTGTATTTATTGAATCTCTGTTTTTCTCGCTTCTTTTTGATTAATTTCAATTCCACGTCGAAAAATGTCGTCTTTTACCCACGAGTACAACAGTCATGCTTTCCCGCTTATCATTATCTTTTGTATATTGATCCTTAAATGTTTGTCCCAGCACCGCGTATCGACAAAAGAGAAATCAAATCGACTGCCATATTTTAATGTCATCCACAGTAGACGTTGTGCAAACTCTGGAAAAGAACCAGGATGTCGGAAGATGTTTTTTTTCTTTTTAAGGCAGCCCATACTGAAAAATAAATGGCATGTCAATTGTTACCGTCTGCATGTCTGTATTTGTATTGTTTTTTGTTTTTAATATTTTTAACTTCCTTTTCTTATATTCGTTCTCTGAGTTTAAGTTGTTTTGTTGCCTTGGTTTGGGTTAAATGATTATATATATATATATATATATATATATATATATATAAGGCAGGATATGTGTGTGTGTGGATGTGTGTGTGTGTGTGTGTGTGTGTGTGTGTAACGAATGCACGGCCGCAATTTTCGACTGATTTGCACCAAAATTTACATGAACATGCTCAAAGTCAGTGGAAAGGCCAAGACCGACTTTGCATTTCCCCACTCCCATTGATAGTGGAAATAATCTATTTTCATGTTTCTACGGCAGTTTTCATGTAGTGTGTGGCCATTTTGTACTGGCCAGCGTGAAATCCAACAGCTGAGTGACCCGAATGTTAAGTAGCATGCTAGCCTGCAAAAAATTCGATAGCTGCATTCGTCACAAGTGCGAAAAATATAAATGTGCATGCCACTTTACTCCAATTGGCTCATTCGCTTGCTTAAAGTCAACGTTGATTCTGATTCCGCAGAACTGGGTTGGGTGTGAAAAAATATTTGTTGTTAACATTCTTTTTTCATTCGATTTTTCCAGTTACGAGTGTTTTTTTAAAGCTGATCCTTTTGTGTTCATTTTGTTTAGTTCTTTTTTCGTAACAGATTTAATGTTTAGTATAGAGCTTAGAAAACATCCACAGTGTGAGATAGGCAAGAAGTAAGGCATGTAGCAACATCAGCACGGCAAAGGGCACTCCTTTAAAGGCAAGGAAAGGCAAAAATATTTTAAGTTAAGTGATAGCGATTGCTGTATGAGTCGCAAGATTTCTGAATCAAGCACGGCAACGCCGAGCCATGATGCTAGTTATATATATATATATATATATATATATATATATATATATATATATATATATATATATAGATTTAGTAGTGTAAATTTTAAATATTTTAGCTTCATAGCTAAGACGTTACTCTACTCGGTGTCCAAGCCCAGTTACATGGCCAAATTTAGATTTAGGTTGCTGAGTTTACCCATATTTTTCCATCATATATATATATATATATATATATATATATGCACATATCATTGAATGCGACAGACAATATGAAAAGAAGAAATTAACAAAATAAAATTAAAAAAAAATGATAAAGAATGCAAAGAAAATCAATATTGGTTTGTAGAGCAATGTATCTGAATATGACAGCTGGTTGTTCATTTAATTTTTTTTTTTCTTTTTTACCATTTTATGGAACGGTGAAAGAATAAAAGACACTTAGCAAAGTAATTGGTATTTTTTGCTGAGTCGGGAGATAGCACTTTTAAAGACATCTTCCACTATAAAATGTGTTGAAAATGCAAAGAAATATTAAACTGGTCCAACCTGAGCTCGGTAATTATACTAAAATGAAATATTAAAAAGGTATATGGAAGTGTAGGGTAACCAAAAATTTTTAATTCATTTGTTTCAGCAAAGGACA
>CAHIKZ030000425.1:287500-295000 GCA_903632075.3 Acanthosepion pharaonis
GATACAAATTATTTCCTAAAGACATCATGAAAAATAAAAAATAAGAGATGATAACACAAACACAAAATACATTGCAATAATTGTTAAATTGTTCCCAGTCGACCCTGATGAGCTTGGGAACGAAACCGGTTGGTCTGTGTTATCATCTTTTATTTTTATTTTTCATAATGCCTTTAGGAAATAATTTGTATCTATTCCTTTGCAATATATATATATATATATATATATATATATATATATATATATATATTATCAATTAACTGATTTAAAATGTTTTTTCGCTACACAGTATTAACCACGTTTCAAAAATGGAAGCTAAAAAACTTTAAATTTAATTATATAATTAAATCAAAAGCATTAGTTCATCTTCAAGCGAATATTGGAATATTCGCTTGAAGATGAAACGGAACTAATGCTTTTAATTTAATTATACAATTTTAGCTTCCATTTTTGAAACATGGTTATTACTGTGCAGCGAAAAACCATTTTTTAAATCAGTTAAGTTATAATATTTATGCTCTGTAAATTTACATTTAGCGCTGTTTTGTAAAAATAAAATAAAAATAACAAGAACGCAGGATTATATATCTTACTGTTCTTTCTATACACACACACACACACACACACATATATATATATATATATATATATATATATATATATATATATATATATATATATATAGGGTATCTCCACTCAAGAATGTTTGTGTTATGGTCGGGTTCCTTGTACCACGGTGATAGTCTAAGATAGAACCAATAAAGAAGAACTCGAACACGGATATGGAATAACACAGATATATTACAAACAGAAAAGTGTTAGTACGAACAATCAGGTTTAGTAGTAATTGTCTGAAAGCGATTCTGTTTCGGACTGCCTCTGACTCGACTGACTGACTGACAGACAGACTCCTGACGGACCTCACTCCAGACTTCAGACTGAACGGTATTTATTCACCCCACCCACAAGGGCGTGGAATCGTAAATTCCGCCCTTGTGCGCGCGTGTGCGCGGATTGCACCCCTTCCTGTCACGTTCAGCTAGATATAGCAGTAAACGCTGACGTGAGGAAGGTTGCTGGCTACTCCTGATACCGTCTAGGATCAGAATTTGAAATTTTCCCGCGCGTTTCCTGACGTCACCGACGAACAGCGTTTTTAAGTTAGTTGCGGCCTGATTTTCAAGCTAGAAGGTTGACTCATTTATTCCGTGCCCTTAACCCATACGCGGGCCGGAATATCTTAAATAACCAAAACTTCAACATGTCGACATCACACTTTTCCAAAACTTATCCTCGTCTTGATGCGAACAGCATGTTGAACTTTCCTCCGTTTTCAGCTAGAAAATGTAGAGACTACGACACTGTCGGCAATATATTTTTCCAAGACCAAATTCCTCGTCTTAAAGTGAACATGTTTGAACCTACTTAATTTTCTACCAGAATCTACGATACTGTCGTCACCACACATTTCCAAGACCAATTCCTCGTCTTGATGCGAACAACTTTCCTCTGTTCACTACCAGATTTCTACGACACTGTCGTCACCAGACTTTTCCAAGACCAAATTCCTCGTCTTGATGCGAACAACTCAGAATTTTCCTTCACTGAAGATTGATGAACTTTTCATACGCCTTTAAATCTTCTAACCTTTACGAACCAATTCCAAAAAAAAGATTACATTACACACACATTATTAAACCTCGCAGTGAGTATTTTTCTTGTTGTGTATACTTATACCTTTTGTACAAGAAGACTACATTCCGGAACTTACATTCTGAAGAAACTTTTCCCGCCTTAGCCATCTTGGTTTTTTCGCTTTGACGCGGAACTTTATAATTCTACTAATTACTACTTATTACAATCTGCCTACTGGCTTAAAATAGTCCTTACCTTTTCTGATTGTCTCCACTATTGAGACAAGTTTATTTGTTATTAAAATAAAATTTCATATATGTTTTCCACCAGATTCGTTTTGTCGTTTTCTCCTGGCTATCTATATTTTACTAATTTTATGCATGTGTTAAATGACCCTTTTTCCTCACTAAAGATCACTCATTTAATATTTTTACTTTGTTTGTAGATTCGGTAGTCTTTAGTAGTGTCTGGCACAAGGCCAACTTTTAATAAACCAGTACTGCATTCTACTGGGCCCGCAACAAGGGCATCATGTGGCACAAGGCCGGTTTAATGTGGGATCTCCGAGCCCGTGGGCTCGGCCAAAAATATGCCCTTTGAACCCGTATAAACGGGTTCAGGGTCGGTATTTATTACGTATGGAATAGTCCATTATGTTATTATGGATAAGGTACCATAACTCCACTCTTCCGAAAATTTTTGTAGCAGGGGTTTTTTAATACCTTTTTTTCTTTGGATCTATTTCCAAAAGTTCAGCAAATTTTCTTTTTCTAGACGATTTTCTCGGTTCTGGCATTATTTGCGGTCTTGTTATATCGAATGTGTCGAAAATCGTGTCCAATACCTCTTCTTGAGGTGGACCGTTAGCATCCTGTAACGGTCTCTTCCTTATTTGGTTTACGTGTCTTCTGTGTGAGAAGTTTTTTCCTTGAACTATGCAAGAGGTATTATTTTTGTATGCCTTAAAAATCTTTTCCCCCTTGGAGGAATTTTCTTTTTGGTATGTAAGACTGTGTTACTTGTTTTGTTTTACATGGTAGTAATTTATCGAACGCTTATCTGATTTTCCTAACAAACATGATATCTGCTGGTGATAATGTTGATGGTGTCGCATTATTTGGCGTTATTCTATATACCTGTAGGAATTGCTGTCATGCTTTCTCCGTAAGCACATCGTACGCTTTTCCTAATGCTCTTTTGAGAGTATCCACTAATCTCTCCGCTTATCCAATTGATCTTGGGAGGTAAGGCGGGGGTTTTATATGTTTTACTTGATAGATTTCGAAAAACTCTTGGAAATCTCCTGACGTGAATTTCATTCAGTTATCTGTTACTAAACAGTCCACTACGCCAAACCGAGCGAATAGCTCGGGGAGGAAATTTATGGTCGTTTCTGTAGTAGGATTTTTGCCACGAAACACCTCCGGCCATTTACTGTAGCCATCAACTATGATTAAATAGTAGAACCCGTCAACTGGTCCTGCATAATCTGCGTGTATTCTTGACCATGGACGATCAGTCTCTGGCCAAGGCTTATGTATGATTGGCGGTGCTTTAGCTGCTAAATTACAACCCTTGCACATTTCCACCATTTTAGAAATATCATGGTCCATATTCTTCCAATATATATAGCTTCGCATTAGAGACTTCATTCTATTTTACCCAGGTGTCCTCTGTGGAAATCCTTTAGTATCCGTTTTTGTAATGTTTGGGGGATTACATCCCTTTCGTTGTAAAGTAGCACATTATCGCATAGAGAAAAGCTGTCCGAAATTTTCTCATTTTTCTCTGCTATTTTTGCTTCTGTTTCATTAATAAATTCGTCCTTTTTGGCTTCATTTTTTTATGTCTTGCAATGTGACTGGGAGTTTTCTGACTGTACAACATAGTACTGTTCTTATGTCTTCTTCATTTCTTAGGGCTGCGATTACCGTATCTTCCAATGGTTCTGTCTTTGTTGGTATAAGTCTCGACAGAACATCAGCGTGCCCGATTCTTTTCGTTGGTAAATATTCCAATCTGAAATTATAGTTCAGAAGAATCGTTCCCCATCTAAGTAGCCTATTTGCCGTGTACACCGGTAGAGCTTTTTTTGAACCAAAAATTTTTATTAACGGTTTGTGATCCGTCGGCAGAGTAAAGTATAGACGTATCTATGGAATTTTGTTGTTGCGAAGATAATTGCTAGAGCTTCCTTCTCAATTTGTGAATAGTTTTTCTCCGCTGGTAGTAGGGTTCGAGAAGGATTTGCGATAGGTTTTATTGTCCCATCTGGCATTTTATGTAATATACACGCTCCGACACCGTAGGCGCTCGCATCACTTGCTACAATAATCTCTAGATTAGGATCACAGTGTGCCAAAAATAAATCCGATGTTAATGTTTTGGTTATTTTTCCAAATGTATCCTGGCATTGATCTGTCCACTGCCAAACTTTTTCATTCTTTAGCAGTTCGTTCAATGGTGCGCGAAGTTTATGCATTTGAGGTATGAATTCCTGGTAGTAATTCACTAATCCAAGAAAACTTTGTAGTTCTGTTATGTTCTTAGGAACTGGCATCTTTTTTATTGCTGTAGACCTTTCAGGGTCTGGACGTCTACCTTCTTGTTCTATTATATGGCCAAGATATTTAATTTCCTTCATGAAAAAAAATCGCACATTTTCTTTCACTTTGAATCCGTAGCTTTGAATTCTCTTAAACACTTCTTGTACATGTTGCCAGTCTTGTTCAACGCTTTCGCTATTAATCAATATGTCATCCAGATATGCTATTGTGCATTCTAGCGCTGCCAGCATTGTATCCATTGTCTGCTGGAAAATAGCCGGCGCTACTTTAATTCCAAATGGTAGTCTTTGATATCTGTACAATCCCTTGTGTGTGTTTATGCATAGTAGTTTTGAACTTTCTTCATCGACTGGAATTTGCAGGTAGGCCTCACTTAGATCAATTTTTGAAAAATATTTTCCGCCGTTTAATTTAGTGAATAGGACTAGGTAGAGGATAGTGGTAGTCCTTTATAACTGCGTTCAAACCTGTAGAATAATCAGCACAAACTCGAATTTCTCCTGATTTCTTTTCAACGTAGACCGTCGGTGCGGCCCATTTGATGTACTCTACTTTTTTCAATATGCCCGTATATTCGAGTCTAGATAATTTTTGGTCAATCTTTTCTATTGACGCAAACGGTACGCTCCTTTTTTTTTTCTTGAAAACAGGTTGAACGTTATCCTTTATTTTGATATTAACTGCCATTTTCTTGCATCTTCCGAGACCTGCCGAAAATACTTCGGGGAAACTCGTTTTTAGTTTTCCTTTTAATTTGTCTGCCTCGGTTGATAAGCTTTTTACATTCTGGCAGTAGGTGCTAATAGATAGATCCCACAATTCGAATTTTTGCATCCAGTCTGTCCCGAATAGGTTTTCGGTATTTCTTAAGACGTACATTTTTACTTTTTTCGTTAAATGTTAAGTTTGTGATTATTTCACCCTCGAATTTTATCTTTCTCCCCATAACTGATCGCGCAAATTCATCCGTTTTTAACATGACAGGTTTGTTCAGTTTTCTCCATGTTTGTAGATTTATGATAGTTAAGTCTGAGCCAGAACCCAGCTGTAACCTAACTTTTCTGTTTTGTATTTCAACTTGTACATATTTTCTTATATTAGTCTCATCTGTTTGGTCGATAATCGTAATTCTTATTCTGCTTTCTTTTCTATACCAACAGTGAGAACTTTTTTGACCAATTTTTTTACATGTTATACAAGTTTTAGTACGATATGTACAGTCTTTAACCCAATGCCAAGACCCATAACGATAGCATGGATTTGGTGGTAGTTTTTTTATGTTGATTATAATTAGAAAATGTTGTTTTACCTGTTCTTGAGGCGGGAAAATCAGTTTGGTTTGTTTGTGAGGAGGGAAAATTTGTTTGTGAGGAGGGAAAATTTGTTTGTGAGGAGAGAAAACTTGTTTGTCTTCGTACTTTGCGTATGTATGCTATGCCAGCTTGTTCTAGGTCTTTAGAGTCGTTTTCTACGCTGACGCATCTCTGGAAGTCTTCGGCTTGTTTTTGAAGTGTCAGATCTTGTTCATTTTCCAATTTAGTAAGTATTTTAAGTCTCATTTCTGCGTCTTTGGTTGAAACCAGACCTTGGACGTATATTAAGCATTTGAAGTTGTCAGCGCTGAGTTCCGATAATTTGAAATCGTCACAATATTTATTAACAATCGATGCGAAAGTTACGTAATCTCAGCTATCCTTTTTTGTAAGGTTCATGCATTTCCATCTTTTATGAAATAGTGAAGTATTATGGCTGAAAAGTTCCGTTAGCAATTTTATAGATTCTTTGAACGTTAACTCGCTTGTTTTTCTGGGAAGGATCAACGAATTTGGTATATTCCCCTGTGCCTAATTTTCTTAATAAAAGGCGTACTTTACGTTCGTCTGACCAATCTTTGCAGTCAAAATCATATAGATCTTCATACCTTCGGAAGTAATTTGCAAAAGTTTTATCCTCGTCGGGTGCGTACTTGAAATCTTCGATATTACTCCAAATAGCGTCTTGAGAGAGAACTGATTCGTTCTCGGGTTTTTGCTCCTTATTTGCCATTGCACGTATCAATAATTCTTGCATTTCTAGATGTTTTTGTTCTTACCTTTGCTGTTGTTCAAACTGGATTTTGACAAGTTCCATAATGGTTGACTTAAAATCTTCCATGTTAACGTATTTTTTTTGTGTGTGTAACCTGATATTCTGTAGCCTGTGCTCACAAAAAACTTTCCTTTGTTGTCAGTGAAATTTGATATCAAGAAAATAATTTTTTTATTTTTTTTTTTTTTAGAATTTAATCGTCGTCCACTGTTACGTACGACGGATAGCTGAAAAATATGTCCTCCAAGTAGGGAGTTTATTTTTCTTTAAGGGTTTTCCCGATCTCCTCTTGTTATGTGTGACGTATAGCAAAAAAATAAGTCCTCCGTGTATAGAGTTCGTATTTCCTTTTTAGGGGTATCTTCGTCGTTACTTGTTATGTTGAGGAGAGATGGTTTTGTTGTTTGTTCTTCACGTGAGAGTTCGAATCTTCATCTCCACTTGTTATGCTCGACGGATAGCAAAAAAAAGGGGGGTATGTCCTCCGCGTAGAGAGTTAGTTTCCTCGTCGCCACTGATATGTTGTGGCGAAAAAAATTTTTTTTCTTCAAATGAATGAGTTCGCATCGCTCGTCGCCACTGTTATGGTCCGGTTCCTTGTACCACGGTAATAGTCCAAGGTAGAACGAATAAAGAAGAACTCGTACACGGATATGGAATAACACAGATATATTACAAACAGGAATATATACAAAGAAGTAGAAAGTGTTAGTACGAACAATCAGGTTTAGTAGTACATGCCTGAACGCGACTCTGTTTCGGACTGCCTCTGACTGACTGACTGACTTCTGATGGACTTCAATCCAGACTTCAGACTGAACTCCCCTTGAGGAGCAGTATTTATTAGGTAAGGAATAGTCCGTTATGGTATTATGGGTGGGTCACATAACAGTTTGCTTGCTTAAGTAATCTAGATATATTATGTAACTTTATTTATAATTTATTTCTTCCAAATTCATGGTCCAATTTCTTAATGTGGCCATTAAACCCATTAACGAATGCTTCGTAGTTTTTCTCATTCCTTTTATTCTATCATGTCCTTTCAGTTTAATTCAAGGCCATCTTCAGGGGTAAATCACTAAAGTAAAACCTAAGATAATAGATAGTTTTGATTTTAAAAAAAAAAAGAGAATGAAAAGAGGTGAAATTAAGCTACAAAACTTATTGGTAAAAATTTTAAAAAATTACAATTAATTATTTTAAAAATATT
>CAHIKZ030000425.1:300000-345000 GCA_903632075.3 Acanthosepion pharaonis
ATTCGCTCTGATTTAATATTGAGCTCCCAGGATTTCATCCTCCTTGGGATTATCCATACTATATATATATATATATATATATATATATATATATATATATATACACACACTTTTTGGAACTTCGCATTTTGTTTTTAGGTGTTAAATTATAAGTAAAATCTATTTTAATCTTGTTTCAAATTTACCTTATCATTCGTTATTTACTAATATACCTTTCATTGTTTCCTGCTATTCGCCAATGTTCACCTTTTGAGAAAGTGTTGGCGAAAAGGGACCTCTCAAGTTAAAATAATGACGTACATTCTATTTAAGTCTATTTTTTCTTCTGTGGGTACTTGTCTATGTTTATACATACACACACACACACACACACACTCATAGACAGACACACCACACCACACAAACACACACACATATATATATATATATATATATATATATATATATATATATATATATATATAAAGAAATATAGTGTAAGATGTGCTATATTGCTGGGATAAAGTGCTCAATATCAAAGATAGAGCGTGTGTAAATACAAAAGTGAACATAAGTCAACACTTAGAGGCGACAGTCTGTTTCATGCTAGATGCAATCCTCAAGCCTGACGATTGCATCTAGCATGAAAAAGACTGTCGCCCTCTGTTGACTTTATGTTCACTTTTTTATATATATATATATATATATATATATATATATATATATATGAGTGTGGGTGTATGCGTGAGAGTGACAGAGAACCAATTATATATGCTGATTTCCCATTTGTTAAAATTTACATGAGAAGAAGAATCATTTTCAACCATTATTTTACTTCTGGGCTGGTATTTACTTTCATTTTCATTGTTTATTAGACGAAATAGGATTATTTATTTTTAAGTCGCATTTTATTTATACATCATTTATATTAGATGAATATTTTCTATTTTTAACTAGTATTTCGTTTCATCTTCCACGCTTATTAGATGGACCATTGGTAACTCTTTTTATTGATTAGTACTTTTTAAGATTTTTATTTGTGTAATCATTTCCATGTGTCGTTAGCAATGTATGATTCGTGTTTAATTTTATCTTCATTTTGTAAAATTAGATGCAGAAGTTCTAACTGTTATTATTAATATTTGACTATCATTTACGTTCATCTTTATTTTTGATTAGATGAAATAGTTTCAGCCATTATTATGAATTTTGTGTAGTATTTACTTTCACCTTTATTTTTATTAGATATGATAGATTTAGCCGTTAATATTTAATGTTTACTAGCAATTACATTTTTATTAGATGACGTATTATTAAGTATTTTATATCATTATTGTTAGGCATTATTGTATTATTTTGATTAGTTTAATTTTGTATTTCTTAAATATTTATATTTCTTATTTATTTATTATTCTTACTTATTAAACGGGGTATTTTTACCCATTGTTAATTTATTTTTGGTCATTATATAATTTCATCTTTATTTTGTATTAGATGTATTGCCAGCCATTATAATTTTTGACTAATATTTACTTTAATTTTATTATTTCTTATTAAACAGAGTATTGTTAGCCGTTGTTAATTTAGTTTTGGCTAGTATATAATATCATATTCATTTTCTATTAGTTTTTTTTTATTGTCAGCTATTATTAATTGTTGTCTAGTATTTGCTTGTATTTCGTATTTCTTATTAAACATAGTATTGTTAATTTGTTTTTGACTAGCATATTATTTCATCTTCATTTTCTATTAGATGCTGTTTTGCCAGCCATTATTATTAAATTTTGACTAGTATTTACTGTCATCTTACTTTTCCATCGGATGAAGCATTGTCAGCCATTATTATTAATTTTTGATTAGTACTTATTTCCACTTACATTGTTATTAAATGGTGCATTGTTAGCAATTATTATTAATTTTTGACTAGTAATTACTTTTATTTTTTAAGTAGATGGAATATTGCTAGATTATATTATTTTATTTTTACTCGTATTAACTTTCATCATTTCTTTTAGATTAAGTTATATTAGCCTTTATTATTTTGGACATGTATTTCCTAACATATTTATTTTTTACTTTCCAAGAAACCGCCCTTTTGCAGACTTTATAATAGCTCCTGCAGCGGGCCTTTGAGCTTTTTAGCCTTTTACTTCCAAGGTCATATATACGTAAATATTATAAAATTTTAAAAGAAGAATTTTTTTCGACAACTTAATTCGCCTTAATCTTTCTTCGTATACGCAACAGTTCTCCGTGTTTTGTTTACATTTATTTTGCTCGCAATATTGATTTTCTTTTAAAATCACCATTCATTATTATCAAAATAAAGCCATCCTTAAAAGGCTTTAGGGAGTCAGAACTATGTAACATTACGAATACGTGATAGTACGCCTGCTAGAAATAGAAAATAAAAAATTTTGAGCAACGTACTGTGACTCGCTTAATTATTAATTAAACGATATCAATTGCAACGAAAAGCGAGATTTAACTTACACCTTTAATAAAATATTTTTTAACCTTTCACTGTGTTCGGTATTTAGATTTAACTTCAGATTCGTCGAGATCGAAAAACGGATTGACATATGGACATACTTACACTGCGATTTATTGATATAGATTTGATGGTGTATTGTTAGTCATTGTTAATTCATTTTGACTAGTATATACTTTCATCTTCAGTTTTTATTCCATTCATTACTTTCAATAATTATTATTCTTTTTTGACTAGTATTTACTGTCTTCATATTTTTATTAAATAGCGTATTGATATCAAATATTATTTTATTTTTGATGAATATTTATTTTCATCTGTTTTTATTAGATGGCGTATTGTAAGCCACTTTTCTTTTCTTTTAGACTACTGTTTCCTTTAATGTTTTTTCTTGGAGTATTATAGTGTATTAACTACCATTTCTATTTGTATTAGGTGGAATATTATTAGCCATTATTAATTCATTTTTGACAAGTATATCGTTTTTATTTGCTGAAGTATTTTCAAGTATTTTTATTAATTTTTGACGAGTATTTACTTTCTTCTTTGTTATTAGATAGACTATTGTTAGGCTTTTTTTTGACGAGTATTTATTTTCATTTTTATTTTTTATTACCTGAATAATTTTCAGAGATTATTTTCCATTTACTCATTGATTCAATGCTACTTCGTTCGTACTCCATATTTATCTGAATATGTTTTATTTTACCTTGGATATAAGTCTGAAATATTTAAAAATACAAAAAAAAAAAATAAAATAAAATAAAATAAAATAAATAAATAAATAAAAATAAACGATGATTGCTACTGGAAATAATATTTCGTTACTGGATTTTTCTAAAAAAAATGAATATAAAATGTTTAATGTGAATTATTTTATTCAGTTTTATATTTTCGTTTTTTTTTTTTTCAGTAAATATTTAACGGAAACAATTTCGTTTTTGATTTGGCAACGTTTATATGAAGAAAATATTGAAAAGAAACAAGAATAAAAAAAACGATTTTTTTTCTCGGGGAAAAATGGATAAAAATATGCTCAAATAAATTTTAGCCATCTATTTAGATAATTTGTTTATTATATAAATATAATCTTTTTTTTTTTCAAATATAAATTTATAACAAAAGGAAAGAAAATATGAACTATATCTAACTTTAGAATTATCACAAAGAAAGCGAAAAAAAATCAGAACAAAAAGAGAATCAATTCCAAAAATGCCGTATGCTATTATTTTTTCCATAAAAATGGTAAATAAAAAAATTCTATCAAAATAGAGACAAAAGTAAAACAGAGTAAGAATATAAAAATATGAAATCTAGTTATTTGATTCGTTTTATCACTTCTTGTGTTTGGGCACGTATTCAAGTAACCGCAGCTATTCGAAATACATTCTGATTGCTCTTCTTTTAGGCTTCGTGTCCCTTCAGGACGTAGACGATCATGGCCCTCCACATCTTCCTGCCCCTTGTAGCTCTTAATATTGTATAATCTTTTTGTTATTTCTCCCAAACTCTGTTCTGCCATCCATTAAGTAAGTCACGCTTTGCTTTCCCCTGACCCCCTCTTCCCTCTGTCCGTCCTGTGACTATCAGATTTTCCAAGCCCTCTTTCCTCATTACTTGTCCCAGAAATTTCAACTGCCTCTTCGTGATGTTAAGTATGTTTCCTTTTTGTTTCCAGTGTCGTCGTCGCTCACATGTTTGGTCCATGGTATCCTCATCATCCTTCTGTCGAACCACATATCTGTTTCTCCGAGTCTCTACTACATCTTTGAAGAGATAGTCCAACAATCGCTGTCATACAGGAAGATAGATATTGCGTAACAGTTCAGTACTCTTTTCTTTCCAACGAAATTTTCTTGTCTCTTAATACTCTGCTTAACTTTTGGTATGTATCTTCCACCATGCCTATATGTCTTCGGATCTCAGTGACGCACTTTCCGTCCTCTGTTAGAATATTTGGCAGATATTTAAATTTTTGTACGTGCTTGATTCCATTTTCCAATACCTGTAATTTACATTTTGGTCTCATCCTTTTGCTGATGACCATGCATTCTGTATTCTTATATAGGGTGTTTTCAATAACTTGGACCGATTTTAAATTAAGTTTAAGCGTCTGAAGATTATTTTGATTTTTTTTTCAGATTTAATAACTTAAGTCTTTGGCAACTTCAACCATGGAAAGATTAACAATCAAACAACGTTATCGAAGCCTATTACGAAAATGGACGTTCAAACAGAAATGCATTTCGCGATTTGATAAAAATCCTCACTAGGTGCCTCATATTTGCGGCTTTGTTCTGACACTAATCAAAAGTTTGGACATTCTGGTCTTGACGAATATCTTTGTTGTTATTATTATCACAATATTTCGGCAACTGTGTTCTCCGAACACCTTAAGGTGTCCGGATATCTTTCAACAAATTCGGAACTGGATCGTTGATTTAATCAACGCGAGTAAATTATTCTCGTTCCATGTCTTAATAAAACTTGTCTAAAAATTCAATTTTAAACCTTAGAACTCTTAATTTGTCTACAGTAAAGGAATATATAGATTAGTCAACGGCGTAGTCAGAGCCAGCAGTACATACGCTCATCATATCTCGTGTATGATGTGACCACTTTAAAATTACCTTCAAAATTAGATTTTATAAAATCCCATGATGCGCGAGTATATAGGGAAAATGCATACATTATAAAGTTTGTTCCAATAACTTGAACAGATTTTAAATGAGAATTAAGTTTAAGCATCTAATGATTTTTTCTTTTTCTTCCATATTTAACAACTTAAGTCTTTGCCAATTTCCACCATTGAAAGATTAACAATCAAACAACGTGTTAAATTTATCGAAGCCTATTACGAAAATGGACGTTCAAATTTATAAATATACGGCCCAATGATTCCGTTAGCCAAAAATACACATCAATCAGTGATATTGGTGGATTCAATGGTTTCTCAACAATCTTCCTTGGAATTTTTACGAACATTAAGCTTATTAACGAATCCACCATGATGAAAATGGGCTTCATCACTGAAGAGAAATTTTTGCGAAAAATATTCCTCGGCTTGCGTCGGCTCGGGCACAAATCGCCGAATGTACGGCGCTCCAAATAGTCAGCAGATTTAAGTTCTGGTATCAATTGAATTTTGTTAGCATGCAGAGAAAAATGTTGTGGAGAGGTTCAAATTCCTGTGCGCGATGACGAATAGAGGGGTCTGGATTTTCGGCTAGATTTTTATGCACTGCAGCAATGTCTTCAGCTGAAAGGAGTACACGAGCACGCACTGGTGTTTCCACATCTGCCACCAACCCAGTTTGAATTTAGGAACAATTTTTCCAATTACGCTCTCGATTTGTCGATTATGTTGACCAAAATATCGCGAAGTGCGTGGATATGTATTTCTGTTTGAACGTCCATTTTCGTAAAAAGGCTTCGATAACTTTAACACGTTGTTTGATTGTTAATCTTTCCATAGTTGAATTTACCAAAGACTTAAGTTGTTAAATCTGAAAGAAAAAAGAAAAAAAAACTAGACGCTTAGACTTAATTAACTATATATATATATATATATATATATATATATATATATATATATATATTTAGGCAGCAATCCATCCTTTATGCATGTTTCATTAAAAACGACAGAAAAGGTACTACGGTTAAGATTTTATTTAATTTTTCTTGTGTTCTAACAAGAGCTTTCTTTTCTGAACAAAAGGTGTGTAAGAACTGTCCAAATGTTTTATATTTCCGAGCGCTTTCGGTTATATCTTTAGCCATTATCAAGGATGATTCGATTTTTCAGCTTACTTCAGTCTGTGGGTTCTGTGTATGTCTTAGTGTGTGGTAGGGATGTTTTTAATTTCCGAATACGGTTAGCACACTGTGGCTTTGTTCGTAGTTAATATTATTAATAGAGTGGTTTAAAATCTACAATCCTTTTTTTTTTCAAATATAATTTCCTATCTCAATTCGGACCAGCCATATTTTCTCTTCCTGGAGGTGTTTGTTTGTGTATACTAGAATATCTTTTGTAACACGCTGATCCGAGGCGAAACCTTTGCGGTATTTAGTATTGTTGAAGTTATCACAAACTCTACCTTTCATACAATTTTGCAAACGAATGGATTAAATTGAATAAACTGATATGTTTGGAAAATGCTTTGACGAAATCCCTACTTCCCGGTTTAATAATTTCTTTAATCTAATTTAATTTTATAGAAATTCATAGTAAACAATATTCTTAAGAAAAAACTAATCTTTTACGCGATAACGGCGAAAATAAATTCTTAGGATTTCTTACTCTTGAGTATGCAACATACAATTGGCCATGATTAAAAAAACAATGACAAACTTATTAATATGTAAGATAGATTCTGGCAATAATAATTGTTTGTCACGACATAGTGAACCAACTTTCTTAGCTGCAGACGTAGCAACTGATTCAATATGCTCTTTCCACTACATCTCAACTGAAAACGTTATTCCGTGAAGGCGCTATGAGACACTCTCCTGGTGGTTAAATGATTAAAAGAGAGCAGTTTTATTTTTGAGGTGTTAAAATGAACAGCCAACTCCTTGTTCCATTTAACAACAGATTTTAGGTATATTTTTTTAGATCAGCTGCTAATTTGATTTTATCGAACTGATCAAATTTACTACTAAATAAGATATTCCACTAAACAGGATCAAGCCGACCACAATAAATTGGATATAAACAGGTGCTAATCCTAGTTCGATATTTGACTGCCTGATTGGGTATAAGAGTGTGCCATCCCTATTTCAACGCTTTAAAAGTGTATTTGATCCATCAGTGTCGAAAACCTTGTTTAAAACTTAGTGCATGATTCTTTATAACATATTAGATACGCGCGTTCAACTTTTTTACTGAACAAGCAGTGTGACAACCCTAATTTAAATGTTTTATTGCATTAGGTGTTATAGACTGGTAAGTGTGCTTCACCGTTTTACTGCATGGTATTATATAAAGGGATGGTAACCCTCGTTATATATTTCATTGGTTGGTTAAATATAACAATAGAGTAACACTGGTTCAATATATTAATGTATGATTTGATATAAAAGTTTGGTAAACCCGGTTCAAAATTTTAATCCATTAGATATAACGGGATGGTAACCCTGGTTCAATCTTTTTAATGTATAATTGGATATAACAGTGAGGTAACCCTGGTTCAACAGTTTAAGGAATGATAGGATATAATTGGGTTGTAAACCTTGTGCAATATTTTAATGCATGATTCCATATAACAGTGTCGCAAACCTGGTTCATCATTATAGTGCATGATTAGGTATAACATGGTGGTAACCATGGCTCAAGATTGGATAACGGGGTGGTGACTATAGTTTCATATAACAGTGTTGTAACACTGATTCAATATATTAAAATATACTTGGATATAAAAGTGTGGCAACCCTAGTTCAAAATTGTAATGCATGATTAGATATGAGGTAGTAATCCTGGTTCAACATTTTAATGTATGATTAGATATAACGGGTTGGTAACCCTGGTTCAACATTTTAATGGATGATTGGATATAACGGGTTGGTAAACCTGGTTCAACATTTTAATGTATGATTAGATATAACGGGCTGGTAACCCTGGTTCAACATTTTAATGTATGATTAGGTATAAGGGGTTGGTAACCCTGGTTCAACATTTTAATGGATGATTGGATATAACGGGTTGGTAAACCTGGTTCAACATTTTAATATATGATTAGATATAAGAGGTTGGTAACCCTGGTTCAACATTTTAATGCTTGATTAGATATAACGGTCTGGTAACTTGGGTTCAACATTTTAATGGATGATTGGATATAACGGGTTGGTAACCCTGGTTCAACATTTTAATATATGATTAGATATAAGAGGTTGGTAACCCTGGTTCAACATTTTAATGCTTGATTAGATATAACGGTCTGGTAACCCGGGTTCAACATTTTAATGGATGATTGGATATAACGGGTTGGTAAACCTGGTTCAACATTTTAATGTATGATTAGATATAACGGTCTGGTAACCCTGGTTCAACATTTTAATGTATGATTGGATATAACGGGTGGGTAACCCAGGTTCAACATTTTAATGTATGATTAGATATAAGGGGTTGGTAACCCTGGTTCAACATTTTAATGTATGATTAGATATAACGGGCTGGTAACCCTGGTTCAATCTATTTAATGTATAATTGGATATAACAGTGAGGTAACCCTGGTTCAACAGTTTAAGGAATGATAGGATATAATTGGGTTGTAAACCTTGTGCAATATTTTAATGCATGATTCCATATAACAGTGTCGCAAACCTGGTTCATCATTATAGTGCATGATTAGGTATAACATGGTGGTAACCATGGCTCAAGATCTAACTACATTAGTGGATAACGGGGTGGTGACTATAGTTTCATATAACAGTGTTGTAACACTGCTTCAATATATTAAAATATACTTGGATATAAAAGTGTGGCAACCCTAGTTCAAAATTGTAATGCATGATTAGATATGAGGTAGTAAACCTGGTTCAACATTTTAATGTATGATTAGATATAACGGATTGGTAACCCTGGTTCAACATTTTAATGTGTGATTAGATATAAGGGGTTGGTAATCCTGGTTCAACATTTTAATGGATGATTGGATATAACGGCTTGGTAAACCTGGTTCAACATTTTAATGTATGATTAGATATAAGGGGTTGGTAACCCTGGTTCAACATTTTAATGTATGATTGGATATAGCGGGTTGGTAACCCTGGTTCAACATTTTAATGTATGATTAGATATAACGGGTTGGTTAACTTGGTTCAAATTGTTAATGCATAAGATATAAAGGAATTGTAACGTTACGTATAATTCGTTTTTCTTCACACAGCAGCTGTTGCTTATGCCATTAACAAACCCACAGATTCGAACCCAGGTAGACCAGAGTACAGTACCAAGCCCAAGTTTTCTGGTATTATTACAATTGAATGCCAGTATGTTTTTTCTTGCCAAAAAATTGTCAACTGATCTATATAGAAATATCAATATTTTTTTAAATCCTTGTATATTGTTAAATTGTTTTTTGTCTTGAACTCTTTGCTAGTTTAAACAGTGTGGTTACTGTGGAATATTTTTTTATCAAAGACAAAGAATTTATTATAGCTGAGAGAATTTTACACATGAAATGAATCACAACATAATCCGCGTAAAAAAAATTAAGCTTATCTGTATGTGATGAATGGGAAGAACAAATACAAAAAAAAAACAAAAACTGATAAGTATTTTTGAAAAATGTGTATAAATATTAAGCTGGGTGCCTTTTTGAACTTAAACTCAACCCAAACCTAAAGTGGAACTCGTATTATGATCCATCGCTAAAGATGCTGGAAAAAGGGTCGGTTCCCAGTACCGCTCCAGACACTCCATGCAACCTTCTATCTTCACAGATCATGCCGAAAATCGAGTTCTGTTACCATGTATTTCCAGTGTTCACTTTCCAGACGCCAAAGAATCCAAAAACGGCTCCACGTCCTTGTGGGTGATGAATTATTTTCCACCCACCAGCCCTTTCTCACAGACAGATCTTCGCATTCCTCTAGATGTTCTATAGCTATTTCCAAAGCAAATGATCAGACGAACTGCATTCGTTAGTTCCCCTGTTTCTAACCTTCATTTTAGCCCATTTTATCGAATCACCCGCATTCCATTCGTGGTCTACTGATGAAATGTAATTTCAAATTTAGACGCTTTTTTCGAACGAACCGCTGCCTTGTGAAACCGGCTCCCAGTATGATTCTCCCCCTATCATTAAAATCTTAATGTGTTCAAGGGTTAACCGATATTTTCCCCACATGTCCGAATAAACTATGCTTCTTAGTCTATAAACGTCTATCCTAAGGGTCTCTTGGGCCTTTACAGGGTGAACATCATTGTAAAACGAAAAGAAAATGAATGATGTAAAGATAACTATGTTTCTCGTTTTGCTGGAACAGGGAACATCAAATCGACAAAACGATAATGTCGGAGTTATGTTTATGACTAAGATTCTACGAACGAATTGGTCAATTATTCCTTTCCGGACAGAGTTATCGGTTTGGATATTTACGTCATACTTAATTTTGACCTTGGTTTATATATTTTATGGAAATTACTCTTGTTCTACTGACCTTTATAAAAAAAAAAAATCGCAGTACATGTCATCAAAAATGTAAACGATTTTTGGCTTTCTGAAACTTTTCAATTTTTTTTTATTTTATTTTATTTTTACGGATCCCTGCATTTAATTTCATTTGATAATTAATTTAGGCTGTTAATCTTCGCAATAATAACAAGCCTCGTCCTGGTAATAACGATTACCCAAGGCATCTGATCGGGAGATTGGCGGTTTTGAGGAGCGGGAAACCATCTCTTAATTACTGTCGTTACAAGGTCCACTTTGACCTGAAGTTGTGGCACATGTTATGGCCCCAGCTATGGGTAAATAGTGAATCCCCAAAACAAAACAAAACAAAGCACTTTAAAAGTATAAAAATACATAGTATATAGTAAAATTACCAACTATACCTATTTATAGTAAAATTACCTACAATACATATTCCCAGTAAAATTACCAATAATACATGTTTATATTAGAATTATCAACAATACGTATTTATAGTAAAATTATCAACAATACCTATTTATAGTAAAATTACCTACCATACCTAATTATATTAAAATTACCAAAAATGTATATTTATTGTAAAATTACTTACAATACTTATTTATAGTAAACTTGCCTACAATACATACTTATGTTAAACTTACCAACAATATATATTTATAGTAAAATGACTAAGAATATTTATTAATAGACAAATGACTAGCAATATATTTTATCTTTAGCTGAAATTAAACAATTACGTTCCATATGTATTCATGTGAAGTCATAAAATCGTGATCATAATATTTAGAGTTCGGCATTAAATAACCCATGGAGGTGTTGATATGCCGCTAAACAACATCAACATAGCACTCAACAGGAAAGAACTCATTCATGACATTGATCGCTATAATATCCTTCAATTTCGTAAAAAAATGAAAGTGTATTCCAAAATATAACTTCATCAAAAACTACAACATAAAATACACCTATTATCATCTATAGCAATGATGTCCACACAAATATAAAAATGCACACAATCTGAGTATCATCTACCATGGTTTCATTTGTGCATTCAAAATAACATATCATAAATTATTACTTTAAATCTCAAAAGAAAAAGAAATCCTACATTAAATGAACCGTAAGATGTTGATATGACGTTAAACAAATAAAAATAAATGGTTCGATCTTTTTATTAAAATATGATTAAACAAGGGATTACTGTATAAACATACTGTCTTTTTATTTAACATCTTTACACTATAAAACAATACTATAAAAATCGGAAAAACACTATTACAAATTTTTAAATCTCTACACATCAAATGGTGTGTATTCTAAATTAGCGAACTCTAGAATTTCAACATTCTTTGGGCACGTTCTTTCACAAGTTTCTAACTGATACGAAACGATTTATTTATTTAGTATCAAGAGAAACCGGTAAAATTGAGTAACATTCATTCTTTTTCCGATATATTTAATAAAATATTACTAAATGACGGATTACTCTCTAAACATACTACTTTTGAAATGGAGAAAACGCAATATTTAAAAAATCGATGAAAATGACATGGTAGAAATAGGATAAATTGAATCTTATAAAATCTCATGTAAGGCAAGTTACTCATCGTTCAGACAATTTATGTCTAAACTCGCATCGGAAAAGCGTAAAAAAATGTATTAATTGCAATATGAGCACTAGTAAAATAATTGTTGCTGAGACATTGGGTACATATATCCCAGAAATCCATACACAAATATCCTCAAGGACACATGGCCCAGTGGATAAAGACGTTGGTTAGACCCGAGGATTAAACCCAAAGATTTGTGATTTCAATACCAGACAACAGCAGTGGTGAACCAATAACCTGGAGAATTGAGTTAAAGGGAAATAACTGAGACATCAGGAAGAGGCATGACACGTGGAAATAGAGCGATCTACCCTGGAGGACGAAATAATGGGTTCGTTTTGAAATTCCAAATAACGGATAACGTTGTGAATATGGTATTCATGTTGAGGATAACAGTCCGAACAGTGGAAATAATGTAAATAATCATAATACCTCACCTCAGAGCTATAGATAGATAAAATTTGACGATATTAAAAAATAGAAATAGCATCATAAACAGATGAGAAATATGGAGAATATCGGTCAGTATATACTGATGTCTCTAACATTTCAAATAAAAACGGGCGGACTGTCTCAAAGATCAAATCAAGCTTCAATATTTACAGTCGAACTGCAGGCCTCAAACATGGCGAGTGAACTCATTGGAAACTAAAAAACAACCAGAGATGCATCACATCCATAGACATTTTCACAATTCGTATCGCTCTAAAAGAAGGAAAGTCGAAATATTGAAACCTATAGATAAATCACAAAAAAACAAGTCCTCCGAGCTTGGATTCTATGTCATGTTGATATACCGGTCAAAGAAATACGAGACAAAATTCCGAAGGAGATAATCAACATGACAACAAGTAACATACACCTATCCCATACGGTCTTCAAAAAAAGTAGGAACATGTCAAAAGGAAAATGGATTCAGGACCTACCAAACTGTAAGAAAATCGTTCCCAGATTTCATTACAGACCAGATGAAAATAGGTTTATCCAGACACCGAATGGGACAAGTATATCTAACACACTCAGCTCTACAAAAAAGATTCACATCATGCAACAGTACGTTTCACAGTGAATATATACGCATAGTCATCATCTCAACCAAATCCGAACAAAATACTTTCCTGCAAACAAGACAAACTCTTTTGAAACCCTAAATGAACAGCTTCAATTTCATAAAGCAAACCAAACATTATACTAAAATAAAAAAAAAATATAAAATCACCCATCAAAACTATATAAAACGTTGACGATTAAGAATTATCGCGACTGGTATTACAAAAAGAAAACTAGTACACCGCATTTAATATTATCTTTCGAATTAGCCCCCTTCTGAAGATACACACACACTTTATCCAACGTCGTTTCCGTTGAAGAAAGCATTCTTGGAATTCTTTTGATTGATATCTGTTAGCTACATCCTTGTATTCCTTTGGATTTTCTCGACTTATTGAAATCTTGTTCCTTCCAAATGGGATTTGGTTTGGGAAAAGTTGCAATTGAAGAGATATGTGGAATATGACGTGTTTTCGGTAATATTGGATATGGTGTGTTGCCGGTCATGTGGAATATGGTGTGTTGTCGGTAATATGGAATATGGTGTGTTGTCGGTCACGTGGAATATGGTATGTTGTCGGGCATATACAATGTTGTCGGTCATGTGGAATATGGTGTGTTGTCGGTCATGTGAAATATGGTGCGTTGTCAGTAATATGGAATATGGTGTGTTGTCGGTCATATGGAATATGGTATGTTGTCGGGCATATGCAATGTTGTCGGTCACATGGAATATGCTGTGTTGTCGGTAATATGGAATATTGTGTGTTATCGTTCATGTGGAATATGGTATGTTGTCGGCCATATGGAATATGGTGTGTTGTCGGTAATATGGAATATGGTGTGTTGTTGGCAATATGGAACATGGTTGGAGAGATATGTGGAATATGGTGTGTTATCGTTCATGTGGAATATGGTGTGTTGTCGGTAACATGAAATATGGTGTGTTGTCGGTAACATGAAATTTGGTGTGTTATCGGTCATGTGGAATATAGTGTTTTATCGGTCATGTGGAATATGGTGTGTTGTTGGTCATGTGGGATATATTGCGTTGTCGGTCATGTGGAATATGGTGTGTTGTCGACAATATGGAACATGGTGTGTTTTCGTTAATATGGAATATGGTGTGTTGTCGATAATATGGAATATGGTGCGGTGTCGGACATATGGAATATGGTATGTTGTCGGCCATATGGGATTTGGTGTGTTGACGTCAATCCTTCAAATTTACAAATCAACTATTCACCCTTGAATGGAGTATTACTGCCATATATAATATGGAGCCCCTTCTGTTTGTCTCAAGGGACTTGATAAAATCCAAAGACGGATATGCAATGTAATTCGCCCTGATCTGGCATCTCGTCTGCAGCCGCTCTCTCACAGATGTGCCGTCACCTCCCTCTTTTTTTACAAATATTTTCACGGTAACTGACCCGATGAGCTGCTTTCTCTAGTTCCCAGACTTCATGAATATAAGCGCTCAACTAGGCTGGCATCTCGCTCTCACCCTTTCACTGTCAAAACTGTTAAATGTAGCCGTCTCTTCTGCTCCAAGAGCATAATGTCTCGCATTTCTCGCCTGTGGAACTTCCTCCTCATTTCTGGTTTTCCTGATAGATATAATCTTCAACTATTTAAATGTAACGTCAATCGACGTCTCCAGATGACCTGATCTATATCCTAACCTTCTCTTCATCCTTTCCTCTATCACTCCTCTTTGCTCTCGCTCCAACTCTCTGTAACCCCTTCTGTGCTAGTGGCTTCACGCCTTGCTTGGGGTGGCATACTTAAAAAATATATTATTAAGATCTACAAAGGAAAGGAAATTGTGGAGAGCTATGATGGCCTACGTTCTTCAGAGGGGCCACAGCAAATAAAAAAGAAAATCAAATGAAGAAATTGATCTCGGTTGGCTGAGTTTATGTTCCGTGCCGATACCGTTTATGCTAATCAACTGATTAGGCTATTGCACCTTACAGTTGATAACATTTGTTCTAACATTTGTTTATAACATTTACAAATTCCTGACATAGACGACATCTATTCTACTTTATGTTTCATATCTCACTTATAGATTCGCCGGCTGGAAACGAATGCGGACAATCAGCCTAACTAGACGCATAACAAAACTTAAGCAAATTCTGATGAATAGAACGCACAGTAGAATCAGAACACAAATAGGACAAGAACAATGCAGTTTCCTTAAAGACAATGAAAAAGAAATGCGATATTTATTCTAAGAATGGCACGGGAAGAGCATTAAAAAGGCCAAGTGATTTACACTTATGTTTTATTGTTTTACTTTATTTTTTAATTTTAAGTATATCACCACAAGCAAGGCGGGGGTGCCACTAGTATGCAGAGTTTACGGAGAATGAGAGCAAGTGTTAAAAAAAAGTTTGTTTGAGGAAAGGAAAGAAGAAAAGACGGGGATCAGGTTCAAACATGTCGATTGACATTACATTTGAATATTAGAAGATTATTGCTAACAGGGAAGCAATTAGGAGGAAGGGAGTTCTACTGGCGAGAAGTGCGAGAGAAGCTCTTAGAGTAGAAGGGGCGATTACGTAAGAATTTCAACCCAAGCAAGGCGAGACTGCCACTAGTCTTCAGGAGGTTACAGAGAGGGAGAGAAAGGGTAGAGAAGGTTGTTTCAGGTATAGATATAAAGGACGGGGGTCAAGATCAAAACCTCATAAAATGTCGATTGACATTGCATTTGAATATTTGAAGATTATGGCAATCAGGGAGGCAAGTATGAGAAAAGAAGAGAATTCAACTGGCGGGGAGGGCGAGAGAAGAACCTGTTGGAATAGAAGAGGCAGTTACATAAGCATTTCATTCCAAGCAAGGTGAGACTGCCACTAGCACTCAGGAGGTTAAAGAGAGTGAGAGCAAGAGTAAAGAAGATTGTTTGATGAAAGGATATAGAGAAGGGCGGCGATCAGGATCAAAACCTCAGAAAATGTCGATTGGCATTATATTTGAAGATTTGAAGATTATATCTATCAGGGAAGCAAGTAGGTGGAAGGAAATAACACTGTCAGGAATTGCAAGAGATGTCGCTGTTGCGGTAGATGGGGCGGTTACATTTAATTGTTCCGACAGTGAAAGGGTGGGACCGACATGCCAACCTAGTAGCACGCTTAAATACATGTCGTAAAGCGTTTGATAAAGTACGTATCAAAAGATTGAACTGCTAAGTACTAGATCCACGCAAGTTCTGAAACCGAAAAGATCCAGGGAGATATAATGGGATTGGTTTAACTAATAGGTAATTAGCATAATGAGGTCTATAACTATAGCTCACTGTTAACTTTGAGTCAGTGTACTTAGAACATCTGCGGCTACTAATTTGCTCGGAATAACAGTAACATTGACGTATTTGGGAAAATATTAGAATTATCCTGAACTTATAGTGACAAGCATATCTACACGCAGAAAGAAAATGAATTCAGCTTATATATATAAATAGAAAGGGGTTTAAAACAAGGAGAGCATTTCTCTCTGGATTTAGTCAACCTATAAAGTACGTACCTCCACTTGGTCGCGTAAAAAAAAGGTATAGCTTGATAAAAAACCCCTAACTCAACAAAAGCAAGTTTTGTGATCAAAATGTTTATGTTTTTAAGAGGAAAGAACAAAGTATGTTTTATATATATATATATATATATATATATATATATATATATATTTGGAACATTTTATATCCTTTGCAGCACTTTTGTAAATTTTGGTTGAAAATCTTGTTTTTTTTTTTGTTACGTCAGCCGTGGGTCAAATATAAAGGTTAGTCTTTTTTTACGTTTATTTTTTTTCCGGTGAAAAACACATTGATTTGGAAATTCTTGCAAAATTCAACTAATTGTACGATTTTAATAACACTTACATGACATATTCAGAAATGAATGGATTTATTTTCAAAAGTTTTCTTTTGAGAAAATCTTGGCAAAAAGTTTTGTTTTCATATGTTACCACCCACTTACTGAATTTCATGAAATTTCGCGAAATTAAATTTTTAAGTCGGAGGATTTTTATTACTTGTTAAGATCATGGCTGCTAATAATTCATTCAGCGAGAACTTCTACTCTTCCCGGGATTGTCTTAATTTATAGTAGGCACTTCCACTGAATTTCCGACACCTAAGTTTTAAAATTAAATTTTTAAAATGAAATAAAAAAAAACATTCTTGAAGATTTCATTTTAGTTTTAATTGATAGCTAAATGATTAAATTTATTATTGCCATTTTCTTACTTTTAAGAATTTTGTAAACAAACAAATTTACCGGTTTTAAAAAGCTTTCAAAATTAAATTATAGATTTGTGACATATTATTTGTGTGAAAATAGAACATTTAAAATTAATTAATCTAATTTGAAACAAATATTACTCATAGCATAAAAATCAATATACAAGCATTTCTTATCGATGGGTCCCCTCTTAGTTTGATCTTTAACATGTAACATATGTTTGTATTACTGTATTACTGTTTCTACTGTTTCCATCACCTTTTAGTAGGGGTGAAATGACTTTCGGACCACCCTGTTATATTTAAATTCCTAAAGGTTAGGTGAAATGAAGCAAGCTTATCCATATCATAACAATGATCTTGAAGATATTTATAGAAGAGGTACAGGGAAGCTACGCTACAGCGGCGGAGAAACGACGGATGTCAGGCCCGGACCAATAATATTGCATGTTTTTTTCTTAGTATCGTATAATTAATCTCTAGAAACGTCTCTTCCCCACATCAGCATGGGTGATGCATGTCTTCGTGAGAGCTTCTTACTGCGCCTTCTTGGCCTCACGTTTTAAACTAACTAGAAGTGAGACAACTACATTGAAATCAATAGCTACATCTACTGCAAGGACAGTTCGTTCACTCCGTCGTGTGAGAAAGTATTTCTCGCCAGACTCCATCTTACACAGCTACAATTCTACCATTGGTCCTTGCATTGAATACTATTGCCATATCGGGTCTGGTTCCCCTGCCGTTCATCTTGATGTTCTCGACTTGATCCAAATAAAGATCTGTAATACAGGGTGACCCAAAAAACGGGAATTGGAGTGCGTATTGCCAGACATGAACAACTAGCAACACTGCGAGACAGTGACCTTGAGCAAGTAAACACTTCGCCATTTTAGTAATCATGGATCAGTGGAACGGACAACAGCGTGCGTTAGCAGCAGTCAATGAGGAATCTCAACAGCAGATTTCAAGAAGGCATTCGTACAGGAGGACGCCATCTCCAGGACGTAATTTTTAAAAAATGAAAATTCCATCATTGTTTCTTAAATGGCATGTTTTAAGGTTTCAATTACTATGAATAAAATATTTTTCTTCCATCACTCTTGGTTTTATTGGATTGTTAAAAGTTCCCGTTTTTTGGGGTCACCCTGTATAATCGATCCTGAATTGGCTTCTCGAGTTCAGTTACTTTCTCACAAACGTGATGTGGCTTCCCTTTGTCTTTTCTACAAATATTTTCATGGCTACTGCCCTGGCGAGCTTTTTTTTGCTGGTGCCCCTGCTATAGGAATTTAAGCGTATTACTACATTGGCATCTAGATCCCAACCTTTTACTGTTAAATGTAACCGACACTTCTGAGCTAACAGTTTCTTTTCCAGCTCTTCCCAACATTGAAACTCCCTTCCTCTTACTTACTTCCATGATAACTACATCTTCAAAAACTTAAATGCAATGTCAGTCGCCATCTTCTTTCATTCGTTCCTTAATTCCTTCTGTATACAATCTTTTCCTTCACTTTCACTCTTTGTAAGCCCCTACGCGCTAGCATCACTATTGCCTTGCTTGGGGTGAAATGATTAAAAAACCCGTAACAGAAGCGCCTGAACAAATACGGCAACAGTATTAAAGGCATGGGCATATGGTGATATAGATTCTGACGAGAAAAAATGCAGTGAAGCCGGAAGTGAGCTCAACAAGTGAGATGTGTGAGAGAGGAAACTGCTGGCATAAAGCTTCCGGTTACATCTAGCCATTTCAAAATTGAATTTGATATTATCTTTCTTAATTATTCTTATGAAACTTTTAAATTTTAAATCATGAATTAAAATCTTAATTGAAAATTTTAATTGATTTAAATCACATATTAAATTCTAAAGCATCATTTAAAATTTCTCGCGGTATTTCTTGTACCTTTCTTGATAAATTTGTTTCACTTGTGATTTGATCTCGAAATAGATAGGAGCAAGAAGGGCTCAGTAAGGTTTACTTGCTTCTCACCCTAGCTAAGATCCTCATGAATCAACTCGTCTCCAGATTTCAATATATATATATATATATATATATGACACAGTGAATAATTACTTGACATGCTCACTTCAAATCCAAGACGAAATAGTGAACATTGATCAGGGTCAATTGACAAAAGTCCTTCTTAATAACTTATACGTGCCGCTCCATCGCAAGATTGCAAAATCTTTGCATATTTATTCATCTTTCGGTTTTGTTACAGTTCAAAAGCCGAGCAAAGTATTAAGAAATCATAACAGAATCGCCTGAACAAATACGACAAGAGTATTAAATGCATGAACAAATGTTGATATAGATTCTGACGAGAAAAAAAATTGTTTATCAATAAGCAGTGAAGCCGGAAGTGATCTCAACAAGTGAGATGTGCAAGAGAGAGAAAACTTCCGGTTGCGTCTAGCCATTTCAATTTCATTTGAATTTAATATTATCTTTCTTAGTTATTCTTCTGAATCTTTTAAATTTTAAATCACAGATTAAAATTCTAAAATATCTATTAAAATTTATCGAAGTATATCTTATGCCTTTCTTGATTCTCATAAATATGTTACACATCTGATTTGATATAGAAATAAATGCGTGCTGGAAGGGCTCTGTCAGGTTTTCTTGCCTCTTACCCTAGCTACGATCCTCATAAATCAACTCGTCTCCAGATTTCAACCATATATATATATATATATATATATATATATATATATATATATATATATATATATATATATATATATATATATATGACACAAAGGCTAATTACTGGACACCAAGTGAGTGCAACCCTTGTTAATAAACCAGCAGAATTTTATTAATTTATATGCTCATTTCAAATCCAAGGCGAAATAATGAACATTGATCAGGGTCAATTGACAGAAGTCCTTCTTAATAACTTATACGTGCCGCTCCATCGAGTCAGTTGATGGCAAAATCTTCGCATATTTATTCATCTTTCGTTATTGTTACAGTTCAAAAGCCGAGCAAACTATTATGAAATCATAACAGAAGCGCCTGAACGCATGCAGCAATCGTATTAAATCCATGGACAAATGGTGAGATAGATTCTGTACTGAAGTGTTACGTAAAATCAGTCGATCTATATGGCAGTGAAGCATGGACAAAGATGAAGACAAGGATGAAGAAGAGACTTGAAGTAACAGACATGCTGTTCTACAGAAGGATGCTGAGGATACCATGTAGTGAACATGTGTGTAACGACGAGGTTTTAGACATAATTACAACAAAAAATGACAGTTATAGTTAACACAGGCAAAAAAAGGTGGTTCAAATTGCTGGGGCACACACGCGATTGGACGAAGGGTACAGAGGCGACGGATGTCAACGGGTTGTCCGACTACAGTTTGCGGCTTTCTCATTCAGGATCCTGGATGGGTCTTTGTTCTAGCTGTTGTAATGCAGGTCTTTATATATTTTTACTTAGTTTCATATTAAAATTCAAACAATCAGTATTCCACCTCTCGATTTGCATCAATGTGGTTTGTCATGATGAAGAGTGTTATATAGGAACAAAAATGCACCTCGGGGTGGTGTAATGGTTAGCAAGCTTTTCTCGCTAGAACAGTGAGTTCGATCCTCACCGGGTGGCGCATACTTTTGTCCTTGTGCCACATCTAATGTATCCTAAGAAAATTACTATAGGAATAAAGTATGGCTGCCGACAGTGGGGTTTGAACGTAGATCGCGAGCGAGCAAATAGGGGCGATCTCATTATTGAATTAAGTAGACCTCTTGATTGCAAAGAAAAAATAATATATGAGAATTACCGTGTCGTCTAAACGATCACTGTTTCTAGTCTATCCACTATTAGTATACTGATCACTCTTTCTATTCTATCCTCTGTCTATACTGATCACTATACGCATGCCTATACGGTGGTTACAATTCGAGCGAGTATTATCGAGCATGTTCTATTTGCGCGAGTGTTATTCGAAGACAATCTGACACCAGTATTGTTCAACGGCGTTACTATAGTTGTATGTACGATTAAAAATACTCTACTAGAACGAGCATTAGAAAAGTGACAACGAGTATTCGTTGACATTACAAAAGTGGCAATGAGTGTTCGTTGACATCACAAAAAAGAGATAACTTGATCACTGACTATTTACATTATTTACATTGTTCGGACTGTTGTTTTCATCTTTATTGCCATATTCACGAAGTTTCCGCCGTTGTACACCTCGGTTTTCTTCATTTAATATATTTTGACTGAGATATCCAAAAAAGGCATGACACGTGGAACTAGAACAATATACTCTAGTGGAAGAAATAAAGGGTCCGTTTCGAAATTCAAGCGTATATCACGTGGACAATTCCGGAGGTTAAAACGGCTGAAACAGGATTATGGCAATAAAGATTAGGACAACTGTCCGAAAAATATAAATAGTATATATCTATATATATAAAGTTGTAGCCTCTGCCTGCTTGTTCGTTATCGAACTCCTCCTATGGTTTTGAAGATAGACCGACGTAACAACATGTATTTTGAAGCTACATTAGCCAGGGTACTTGGAAAAGTATATGTCATTTTGCTCAAAGGGATCCTCAGCAGGATGCTTCCCTAACACCCACTTATGTGGGTTTTTTTTCCTTTTTGGTATAAATCGAATTTAAATTTGAACAAGGGAATGTCTCCCTGAGTACTTGGATAAGTATATTACATTTTACACTATTTACATTATTCAAAACTATTGTCTTCATCTTTGTCGCCATATTTATTACAACGTTTCGGCCGTTGTACGCTTCGGGCTTCTTCAGATGGTTTGAATGTCGAACTGAACCCTTTTCCCTTACTAGGGTAGGGTAG
Organism: Acanthosepion pharaonis; assembly: GCA_903632075.3. Taxonomy (NCBI): domain Eukaryota; kingdom Metazoa; phylum Mollusca; class Cephalopoda; order Sepiida; family Sepiidae; genus Acanthosepion; species Acanthosepion pharaonis. Next base: position 322,389 of record CAHIKZ030000425.1, read on the forward strand.
ACTGTTCTAGTTCCACATGCCATGTTTAATGGGTGTCAGTTATCAGTTGTCTCCTGCTAATTCCCCTCTCCAAGTTCCCCGCTGAACTGACACTCTTTGGTTCCTGTCACTGAATCTAACCAACGCCTTTATCCACTGTGCCATGTGTCCCAAATAATAAATGTAATAAATATGGCGACAAAGATGATGACAATAGTCCGAATAATGTAAACAGTGTACATAATACCTCATCTCAGAAATATAGACAGATACTGAAAGGCCGCAACTTTGTGATAAACATGGCGACAAAGATGAGGACAATAGTTCGAATAATGTAAATAGTGTACATAATACCTGATCTCAGAAATATATATATATATATATATATATATATATATATATATATATATATATATATATATTTGTTGAGATGTTGTGAGTTTCTCGCGTGTCGGTGTATGAATTAAGACAAACACAGTTGTAGAGGAAAATACTGGTATATTCATAAAAGCAATTAACAATAGAGTGATTAGTAGAACGAAGGTTGGTTAGTACGAAACAATATCCAAAGTCTATAGCCAACGGTATGTACCGGGTCAGCTTATCTGGACTGCTAACGCTGACTCTCTCTCTGACGCTCTGTCACTATCTCTCCAGAGCTGACTTATATAAGAGGGACCAGTCCATTACTAGTTAGAAGGTGGGTGCGCCCCAACAATATTACATTTTAATCAAATGGGTTACTCTGGGGGGGGGACGCCACTGAATTTTTTCCCTTTGATTTAAAATAAATTTAAATTTGAACAATTGAACGCCTTCTATCCCAAATATATAGAAGGAGAAAGCCAGAAGTTTGAAGTTACACCGTCAAGATCAACATTGACGTCAAGTTGAGCAAGAAATCACCAATCACTGGGTAGTGTCTTACAATACATATTTGTTGTGAAAATCTGCTCATCAATTCATTCAATCAAGTATTGCATCAAATCCATATCAAAGGGACCCGATCTTGCTGTATTTGCACAGACTCTCCACTGATGTTTTTCCTTTGATTTAAATTAAATTTAGATTATGATTAAATTGAATAAGTGAATCACTTTTATCTAAAATTTAGGACAAATCTAGAAAATTGAGGTCACATCGGTAGGAGTCTAGAGTAATATTGAAATGCATCATTTTTCTCCACAAATTATGACTATGATTTAGAATCAATCATCCTCTTCTTACAAAAATAATGTATGACACTCAGCAAGGCGCGAGTAATCCGACTATTAATCAAAATATATCATCTCAGAAATATAGACAATTGACAAGGCAGGTGTTTAATTTTTTTCCTCAAAATAACTTGAATGAATTTATCGAATAACCTTCTGAGAGATCTGTTGCGTTTCGTGTTGCCTAACGTTTCAATTGTTTTTTAGACCTTAACCCTGCATCAGATATTACATTAGCGATGGAATTTTTTAAAACTGTTTTCCTCACTTATAAACAATGGTCGTATTATTGTCATTATTATTATTATTATTATTATTATTACACTAAGATTCACTTTGTACAAGGCCCGGGAGCCACTCGAGGCAGACGGTTAAGTTAAGAGGTAATTTGTGCAATTAAAAAATGAAGTTAATAATTAACCCTAGACTTGAATAGGTTATTTGTAATATCCTCCTTGGAATTGTTTCCACAGAGCAATGTTTCGCGGAAGAAAGCTGTTCGAGTGGAACTCTCTTGTCGCCGACAGGATACAGGGGTGGGGGGTGAGCGGTTTCTAACAATGCAACTAGTATGGCGCGTGCTAGCCGTGAAGATTTGAAACCACGGAATATCGTTAGTCTGAATACTTTCCGTTGAAATTGCTATAGATCAGCGAGAGGCTTTTCCACACACCGTCTGTGTGTGTGAGAGAGAGAGAGAGATAGAGAGAGAGAGAGAGAGAGGTTGCAAGATGGAGAATAATTCATCACTCACAAGGAGGCGAAGACGCTTTTTGGCGCTATCAATGCTTGAGAGTTAGACCGGGGCAGTTCCCGTCCACATATGGCAATAGTACTTCGTTTTTGGCCTGACCTATAAAGGTAGAGGATAACATATGGAGTCAAGAACTTACAGCAGTCGACCATTATATCTCTTCTACAGAAGGATGCTGAGAATAACATGGTCTAGTCATGTATGCACCGACGAAAATCTACAGGCAATGGCAACGAAAACCATACTAATATTTAAAACCAGGTTTCGTTTGTTTTGTTTTGTTTTACGGTATATCAACCTCAATGGGTTATTTAATGACGACAAAATGTTTATTGCTGGTATTTTTTTTACATAATGTACTACTGGTAATATTTTTCCTTCAAAAAGTCTATTTCTGGTAATATTTTATTTTTCAAAAATCTATCGCTGGGAACATTTTATCTTCAAAAATGTATTGCTAGTAATAATTTTTTCTTCAAAAATTTATTGCTGCTAATATTTTTTACAAAATATTTCTGGTATTAAAACATATTTTTTACACTTGCATAGTGTTGTGACCCCAGTTTGGTGGTTAACTATTTGACGATAGATGGGACTCTAACAGGTGCTACCATTACGGGTCAGGGTGCATCTGCGAACACCAGCAATTAAGAGCTGGTTCCACGCTCCTCAAAACCTCCTGATGAGAGGCCTGCTGTTAGACGTAGTTTATTGTCGTACCCAGGACGGCCTTAACACCAGAAAGAGAGAGTTAAAATTTCTGACCTACAAAGAAAGGGGGATTGGGAAATTTCATACTAACTGAACAGATTGAAAGTAAGACTACCAGACGAAGGTAGCGAACAACTTACGTGGCAATCTTGAGCGAATTGAGGGCGGAATTTGTTTTCAGGGTGATAATAAAAAGACAAACGTTATAAAGAGCTACAGGAGATTGTGGAGAGCCATCAACATCCCGAAGACCATAACATATAAAAGTAATATATTGAATCCATTACTAGGCTTGCTGCTAAGAAAGTTGGTTCACTGTGTCGTGCAAGATAATTTTTCTCTTACATACCTATAAGTCTAACATTTGTCCATGCTTAGAATATTGCCGCTTCATATGGACCTGGTGTCTCTGCTATTTACCTTGAGTTCCTTGAAAAGATCCGAATAAGAACAACATTATTGGTCCTGATCTGGCAGCTTGGCTTCACTCACTTTCACACTGTCGTATGGTTGCCTCCTTTTGCCTTTTCTGACATGAATTCAAAATACTATATTGAATCCATTGCTAGGGTTCACTATGTCGGGTGAGGATTTTTTTCTCTTAAGAATCTTTTTTACATATTTATAAGTCTACCATTTGTCGATGCTTAGAATATTGCTGCCACATAGGGACCCGGTGTCCCTGCTGTTTACTTTGAGTTCCTTGATAAGATCCAAAGAAAATCAGCAATATTATTGGTCCTGATCTGGCAGCCTGGCTTCAGTCTGGCGGCTCGGCTTCAGTCACTGGCTCACCCTCGTATGGTTGCCTCACTGGCCCAGATTTTTTTTCAATACTTCCATGTTACTTGTTCGGATGAGCTCTTCGCTATCGTACCTAGACTCTACGAATTTAAGAACAGCCCTAGACTAGCGTCCAGATCTCATCAATTTACAGTTGAGTTTACTAGACGTAAACGTGAATTCTATATTAACAATTGCTTTTCTCGCACTTCTCGCATGTGGAACTTTCTTCCGCTTCCATGATTTCCAGTCAAATTTATACTGCAAAAGTTAAAATGCAGTGATAATCGCTATCTATTGTTCTCCTGATTACTCTTTCCTCTTTACCTTATTATTAATGTTTTTGTTCCTGATTCTACCACCCCCTGTAAGCCGTTATATCTTCATGGCTTTACTGCCTTTCTTGTGGGGAAACCATTTAAAAAAAAATAAAGAGTAATTTTAACAGGATGTGCTATAGAATTTCAAACATCTTTTCTTTACAATCGACTGAGATTTGCCTAATTGGAACATTAGGAATTACAGCATCTAGGCAATAACTCCCTATTATCCGTATCGGATGACGATTCGTGTTTAATTTCCGTCGTCTTAGTTTAGAGAAAGGGCTTGGGAAAAGAAAAATACGCAAATAATTTTACCGATCCTTCAGAAAATTTAAATCTAGATTCAGCTTTTTCTGTTTTACTTGTCGCGGAGAGAGAAAAAAAAACACATTTTTACTGTAATTATGTGTCATTAGTTTTTTAAGTGTGCAATCAACCCTATTGACGTTAACTCTATAAAGGGTTAATTTAATTTGGTATCGAATGATATTCTGCCTGGGAAATATTGTGTTACCTTGTGAAAAGTTGAAGAATTTTAAGGAGTAAAAAGAGAACAACGTCAAAGTAACAGGGACTTTTCCGAGGAATTATTAAATTGTCATGAACACCCACACTTATCGATCTTTATTACCTTAATGTGGGTGTCCCCAAGGGCTCTATACTAGGACCTATTTTGTTCATTGCAGATGAATTATTAAATTGCCTTGACCAGCCACTCATGTAGATCTTTTTTTGTTATTTAATGCGGGTCTAATCAAGAGCTCTATACTTGAACCTGCTTTGTTCATAAACGAGAAATTATTAAATTATTTTGAACACCAAGATTTATGTTGCTTTTTCCTTAATGCAGGTGTCTCCAAGGGCTCTATACTTGGACCTAGTTTGTTCATTGCCGATGAATTATTTCTTCTTACTTTAATGCGGGTCTAATCAAGAGCACTATACTTGAACCTACTTTGTTAATAGACGAGGAATTATTAAATTATTTTGAACACCCACACTTATAAATCTTTTACCTTAATGCAGGTGTCTCCAAGGGCTCTATACTAGGACCTATTTTGTCCATTGCAGATGAATAATTAAACTGTCTTCAACAGCCACTCATGTAGATTATTTTTTTCTTACTTTAATGCGCCTCTAATCAAGAGCTCTATACTTGAACCTATTTTGTTAATAGATGAGAAATTATTAAATTATAGAGAACATCTACGCTTATAAATCTTTTACCTTAATGCAGGTGTCTCCAAGGGCTCTATACTAGGATCTATTTTGTCCATTGCAGATGAATAATTAAATTGTCTTGAACAGCCACTCATGTAGATTTTTTTCTTACTTTAATGCGGGTCTAATCAAGAGCTCTATACTTGAACCTATTTTGTTCCTAGACGAGAAATTATAAAATTATTTTTTAACACTCACACTTATAAAGCTTTTACTTTAATGCGGGTATGTCCAAGGGTTCTATACGTGGACCTAGTTTGTTCATTGCCGATTAATTTTTTTTTTTTACTTTAATGCGCGTCTAATCAAGAGTTTTATACTTGAACTTACTTTGTTCATAAACGAGGAATTATTAAATTATTTTGAACAACCAAACTTATAAAGCTTTTACCTTAATGCGGGTGTCTCCAAGGGCTCTATACTAGGACCTATTTTGTTCAATTTTGATAAACGACCTTCCCAATATCAGCAGTTCTCGACCCGGTATGTAAGCTGATGTCACAAATTTTAATACTTGTCCTAATAGTATAATGGGTTTGACATGAGGTGGAATGATTATATTGAATCAATTGCTTAGTTTGCTGTTATGTATTTTGGTTCCCGGTGTCGTTCTAGACAATTTTCTTGTCAGAAAAGTTGTACGAGCATTACAAAAGTGGCAACAAAGAAAGAAGCAACGAGTTTTTACTGACATCGCTAAAGGGGCAAAGAACATTCGTTGACATCACAACAGAAAGAACGAGTATTCGTTGACATCTAAAAAATAGTAATATTGAAGGCGTCTGACCCCAGCAATGTTCAACGGCGATACCATATTTGTATCTGCCATTACAAAGTCTCTACTACAACGAGCATTACGAATATGACAACGAGTATTGGCTGGCTTCACGGGAGGGGCAACGAGTATTCAATGACATCAAAAAAGAGACAAAGAATATTCGTTGACATCACAAAAGTTAACCATTGCATCATAGTAGCCTTCTTGCCAAGATTAGAGTCGAGTTCGAATTCCAGTCCAGTTCCTTACATTCACTTAGGTGCTAATTGCCTTGGGAAAGGCATGAATCCAACTCTTCTGACCTGAAGAGGCACGGTAGAGTAATGAATTGTGGTTCAGATTGAAGAAGCGGGGAACCGAGTCCGAATTCAAGGCGAGATCATTACGTTCACTTAAGTGCTAATTGCCTTGGGAAAGGCATGAATCCAACTCTGCTGACCTGAAGAGGCACGGTAGAGTAATGGGTTGCGGCTTGGATTGAAGAATCGGAGAAACGAGTTCGAATTCCAGTCGAGATCATTACATTCACTTACGTGCTAATTGACTTGGGAAAGGAATGAATCCAACTCTGCTGACCTGAAGAGGCACGGTAGAGTAATGGATTGTGGTTCGGATTGAAGAAGCGGAGAACCGAGTTCGAATTCCAATCAAGTTCATTGAATTAACCTACGTGGTAATAGCCTTAGAAAAAGGTATGAATCCAACTCTTCTCCTTATTCTAATATATAGAAGGACAGCCTGTGTTCTATAGCTTTGTGTGGCAACAGGTCTAGGAGAAGGAAAACTCTGAATAAATGTTTAACGAATTGAGAATGTGATCACGACTTTTACGAATGTGATCAGATTTAGAGAGTTAAAATCACTGAAAACATCTGGAAAGATTGCAGAAAAAAGCAGAGAGTAAGTTATCTGCAGGCTTGTGTATATGGATGGCAGAAAAAGGATAGTGATTGATGGCAAAAAGAGAAAACCTTACTTAGTTCTACAAAGAGAGGAAGTTGTGGAGATCCGTAATAGCCCAGCTCATAAAAAGACAAGGCAAACGATTTAGGGTATTTTTCCTTTGTCTGCATCACAGACCTTCGAATAAGTAAAGAAATCGACCTGGTAAAATATAGATCACAATGTCATATTGACCAGTGCAGGGTTTTTCAAACTGTGGGTCCCAACCCTTCAGTGGGTCACAAGATTTAAAAAATGGGTCACGACAAAAATGAAAGAATGGAAAAAGTACACAAGTGAAAGCAATTTGCAGAATATAAACAGTAAAGATTGAGCAACACTCATAAATCATTGCTAGTTTTTCACTGAGGTATGGTCGTATCATATTTTATTTTTTAAATATATATATATATATATATATATATATATACTAGCAGTAGAGCCTAGAGTTGCCCGGGGATGTAACAGTAAGACATAAATCAAGTATCGACCATCATAAAGACGGAAAATAAAATTGACAAAGATTATTGTTTAAGGTTGACGGACACGCATGTATTAATTAGTTTTTTTTTTTTAGTTTTTTTTTAGTTTTTTTTTTTTTACGAATTGGTCAAACCCAAACTCAAACAAAAACATTATTTTCAATCGTTATGAGTCTACCGATTGAATAGAATTTCATTATAAACAATTGTCTTGTAAATGGAATTTTTAAAGCATTCGGAATGTAAAAATAAAGAAAAAAGTGGGCAAGACAATAAGAAACACTACCTGCCAAAAAAAAGTGAAGTTTTGTTGAAATCGGTTGATAATGTAGGAAATACGATCCCATATATAAACGAACACACACACACACACACAAACAACCTGGGTTTTAAGTATAACTCGATATGAGTGGTCCCTCTTTCATTCTCGCTATGCCTCTTAATCATATTTTCAAATTGATTTCGTGCAAAGACAATTGTGTTTTTCCAATTCCTGGCGCTGTCAGAACCACCGCAAGGTAATTTTACGTAGTCCTGTGAAGTTTTGTTGAAATCGGTTGAAAAATGTAGGAAATCCGATCTAATATATAAACGAACAGACACACACACACACAACCTGGGTTTTTTATAATATATATATATATATATATATATATATATATATATATATATATATAGTTTGTTATCACTGATTCTATATATCTTGTCGACAAACTCGTTACGTACTGAGTGATATCAGTTCTCTTTCACAAAACGACTTCGCGCCAAAACTTAACTACGTAGGTGTGCTAGTGCGTTCATCTTCGTGGCCGATGCAAGCTGTTAAGATTGTTGAATAATTCACTTGCATCTCAACTCAGGGCTAAATCCTATGCTGTTATTACTCTTAGTAATATTTGAGTTATTACTATCCTTTCTAACTCAAAGTTCTGGCATGCATTCTCACATGCTCGTTAGGAAACTTACTTATTGTTTCCTTTTATCGTTCCTGCCATAATACATCCAAATATATATTCCAAATGTTAAAAATTCAGCTTAGTGGTAAATAAACTTTCTTTACGGTGTTTGAATATAATTTAAAATGTGTGATTAATAATGAAATTGATGGTATTGTTATCTTATCTTTTTGTACTTCTTAAATTAACCCAACGTGTTTATTATTGGTGTCATAGTGGAACACACCTATTCTATAGTTAATAGACTCTCCCACCTATGATAAGTAAGAGTTGTAAGAGTAACGAGTCGGTCGCTCAGTGGTTCGGTCTGAGTTCAGTCTGAAGTCGGACGACCGGCTGAACTCTCTGCCTTCGGGCGGGGAGGAACCCGAACGAGGCTACGCCGAAGGGCGGAGTCTCTTTCGGGGGTGGGGGGTAAACCGACCCTGAACACGTTTATACGGGTTCAAAGGGCATATTTTTTCGGAGATCCCACGTTAAACCGGCCTTGTGCCATATGATGCCCTCATTTGACTAAATACCGTCGCTCAGTGGTTCGGTCAGTCAGTCGATGCCTGACGACCGTTAGTCGGATACTAAAGTATCAGCGACTACAATTAGATTTCTCTGCGTCATTACCTATTATATCAAGTTCCTAACCTTTTGTACGTCGAACCTATTTTAGGACCGACTTAGTACAATTACATAACAGTTGGTCTAGTCGATTCATAACACATAAAAGTAAAGATTTAAGACAAGCAAAGATGTCATTTGCATTTTACCAAAATGCCACAGCAAGCGGGAAACGATAGAGATATCCATAAAGTGTCTACAACATTTGACGAAGCATCTTAAAATTGAAATATATCACTTGCCAGTAACTGGAGACAGGGTACGAATAGATATTCCTTGACGACAATATATGAAGATATGACATTCACCGCATTAAAGCTGCCTGTAAGCGCGACGGCATTCGCATAAACAGATCGAGGATAACTGGGAGCAGCTTGCAGGTGGCCGCAGACATAGCGTCTGGCCGTCAGAAAAACAAACTTGCTAGTCAAGGAAAGATGTAACAATCAGAGAGAGGAAAGACAACGATACAAATAGTAAAGACGGTAAAATCAAATTCTAACACCAAACAAAAGTTTAACCAATGTATATTTGCTAGAAAGATTTGCTTTTTGATGTCAAAAATAATATATATATATATATATATATATATATATATATATATATATATATATATATATATATATATATGATATCGATAAAAAATAATAGATAGATAGATAAATAGATAATTTATTTTCCTACTTTAAATCTGGATATAGTTGATACAGTTTTATCTTCAGTATCTATCTATATTACTGAGATGAGGTATTATGTACACTATTTAAATTATTCGGACTATTGTCCCCATCTTTGTCGCCATATTTATTACAAAGTTTCGGCCTTTCAGTATCTGTCTATATTTCTGAGATGAGGTATAATGTACACTATTTACATTATTCGGACTATTGTCCTCATCTTTGCAGCCATATTTATTACAACGTTTCGGCCTTTCAGTATCTGTCTATATTGCTGAGATGAGGTATAATGTACACTATTTACATTATTCGGACTATTGTCCCCATCTTTGTCGCCATATTTATTACAAAGTTTCGGCCTTTCGGTATCTGTCTATATTTCTGAGATGAGGTATAATGTACACTATTTACATTATTCGGACTATTGTCCTCATCTTTGTCGCCATATTTATTACAATGTTTCGGCTTTTTAGTATCTGTCTATATTTCTGAGATGGGGTATAATGTACACTATTTACATTATTCGGACTTTGGGTTTGTAATACCCAGAAATTCATACACAGATGTCCTCAAGGAAACATGGCACGTTAGTTAGATCCAGTGTTCAATACCCAGTTAAGACAGTGGATAACATTCAGAGGAAAATTTACAGGAGGTAACTGATAACTGACATCCATTAAACATGGCATGTGGAACTAGAACAATCTGCCCCCCTGAGAGTTCAGTTCGATTTTCCAACCCCCTGAAGAAGTCCGAAACGTTGTAATAAATATGGCGACAAAGCTAAACACAATAGTAGAATAATGTAACTAATGTAGTTTTATATTCTACTATAGGCCTAGTAGAACGATACACCTCCTTTTTACCATCTTAGTATTAATGATTAATTGTGCATTCAAAGTATATTTTATGAAATAAATTCATCTTTTAATGTAAATAAGTAAAACATATATCTGCTTATATCGTGAAGTAATTTAATTCAGTACTAGAAATCATGGTGTACACACCTGTACAAATTAAAACAATCGCTTTAATTGCCTTTCTTTCACCATAAGGTCAGTTTTAGACCCCTGGAGGGATATGGTCTAATTGATTTTTATTTTTTGTTCATAGTAAGTCAATTGCAGTGGTGTGCAATAATATGAATCTATTTTCGGGGTGTATGACGAAATTTGTTTGGCCTTGAAAAATATTGCGTCATCCGTGATTGCATCAGATTTTTATCTCGCCCAGACATTATTAGCTCGACTGTCGATTATTTGTTCTATGTGCGTTGTCTGCGTTGGACTTTACTCCAAGGAAGCGTAGGAAAATTTGTAATACTGCACGAAGACACTGGCAAAAGTTACCAGGATGCAAATCAAAGTACTATAGACTTGCCTGGAAACTCTCTTGATTTAAATCCAATCTAGAATCTGTGGTCAATGTGCAAGGAACGGCTTCGGAGAATTTACATACGAAGTACTAAAATTTGCACTGGGTCATGATTCATTGGGAAAATACGAAAAAAAAAAATGTAAATAATAATGAAATTATTCGTTTTGTTTCAATTAATTTGAACAACTGTTCCTTTGCATTAAGTCATTTTTCAGTGCTTTTCATTCCTTTTGGACCGGAAAAAATCTACGTATTGTTAACTAATTGACTTATTAACTAATCCCCAGGCATTGTTTTTTATAGAAATATTCATGGAGTATCTCCAACATTTGGCGAAGCAACTTAGAATGAAAATATAATAGTCACATATAAATGGAGACAGGATGTGAAGAGAAATTCCATGATACCAATATATGGTGATATGACAGCCAACGTGTTAAAGATGCCTGCAAGAGCAACTTGGCATTCGCAGAAACAGATCCAGCATAAAGGTGATGAAGCTTGCAGATGGCCACAGATATAACGTCAGGATGTCCGATTAGCAAACATACTAGTCAAGGAAAGATGTAGCAATCAGATAGAGAAAAGACAGCGATAGAAATCGTAAATTCCCTAAAATCAAGTTCCAATTCCATGCGCAAGTTTATTCAAAGTAAAGTTTATATCAGAAATTGCTCCTCTAATCTAAAGAAGTAAAAATATATCTCTTCATATCGTAAAATAATTTATTTTCCTACTTTAAATCTGGAAAAAAATGTGGGTTCCAAAAAATTTGACATCATTTCGGAGGCTATTAATTTTGGCAATTCTCGTTGAAAAAACCTCGAATTTTCACAGAATGTATAGAAACAGATCAAGATGATATATTTGAGAATTTATTTTTGTTATCTCAATGAGAATTTTCCAGAGAGATGGATCGGGCGTGGTGGAGATGAAGAGAGTTTTATGATGAAATGGCTGCCGCGGTCACCGGACCTATCCCCGAGTGATTTTTTTTTTCATGGGGATATGTGAAGGGAGTAGTTTATGTCCCACGCTCTTCCTCCTAGCATTGATGAACTCAAGCAGAGAATCACTTCCGCACTGGATAATGTTACCGGAGACATTCTACAGCGTGTTTGGCATGAGCTTAACTACTGATTTGTGATATGACAATCAACGTATTAAAGGTGCCTGTAAGCGCAACTTGGCATTCGCAGAAACAGACCCAGTATAATTGGGAGAAACTTTCAGGTGGCCGCAGATGTAGTACCAGGATCCCCGAAAAGCAAACGTGCTAGAAAAAGTGTAACAATCGGATACAGAAAAAGAACAATACAAAGACGGTAAAAAACAATTTCCAGCTTACAACGGCCGGAACGTCGGGATGACAAAAATGAAGACAACAGTCGCACCAAAGAAAATAGTGCAAATAATCATAATCTTAATGTCATCAAATTAATGAACCATGTTTGTATCAATAGCAACGCCTATTGCCAAGCGGTCACACAACTACGAACTGACCAGGCTCAACGTTGCTTAACTTCGGTGATTGTACGAGAAACCGTGTTTCAACGTGATACAACAGTAAGATGCAATGCCTTCGGTAAGACGCCACCAAATTTGCGATATAAAAATGTTCTAAATGCAATTAATGAAAACGCGCTTAGCAAAATAAATTACAGGCTAAAAGGAAATATTTGTTTATAATTAATTTGGTTGGTTATAATTAATTTGGTAGAGTGAATATAAAACATGACGAAGACATATGAATGTCTTTCGGGTTTTGATAGACATAAAGATTCTTTGACATGATAATAAGTTTAACAAATTACGAGAACCCCTGCCAATTCCACGGGTGTTGAAAGAAAGAACTTATGATAACATTGCATATATATATATATATATATATATATATATATATATATATATATATATATAATGGACTCTCCCGTCGGTTTTGACGTATGAGTATCTAAAAGCTTATTGATTCAGTTATGAAATTTTATGCGATAATCTTAAGTAGCATTTAAGACCCGCTAGTGATTTACAAAGGAGGCCGCATATGGAGCAAGTGTGAGGATTGTGAGATGAAATCACTGTTAGATTAGCTGACCTTTTAGATCTTGCTCTGGCTTCTTGAAGATGATTCAAACAAGCAGATTGAAAATTGCTGAGTCCACCAAAGCACATTGATCTCCATTCTACCCGCTTGATTAAGCAGCATTTTTTTAATACTTCTCGAATTCACTCTCGCGGGGTTATGTGTGACGTCATGAGCTGCGGTGCGATTTTCGCTTCCAGCGTCTTCTATGCACGTGTTTATCGTTGCTTGGAAGTCATCCATGTAAACAGAAACAGACTATCATCACATTCTTGTCCGTGTATTGCATAATATATTGTACAGTAACTCTCATCTTTGATAATGGCTTATGTAAGCCGAAAACTTAGATTGAATTAAAAAATATGTATCAATATTGTGATTTTCTTTCTTCGTTTAAAGATAATGTCATTAAGCGTATAAGACGTTATGAAAAGAATTTACATAAAATAAATAGACGACACTTCTCTATATTATTTAAGGAAAAATGTATGAATATATATATATATATATATATATATATATATATATATATATATATTTTGTGATACCTGACCAAAAGAGAGCTCTTATCTGCAAGTGAAACATAAATTTTTAGTATATTTATTGGAGAAATTGGAAGACAAAGAAAGAAAGAAAAAAGAACGATCGAAAGACAGTCGTAGAAGAAAGAAAATGTATTGCGTAATGAACAAAGAAATAAAAAAGAAAGAAAGGTCGACTCTTCAAAAAGGAAAAAATACAAAGTTTAAGTAAAAGAAATGAAAGGTTTTGAAGAAAACAGAAGAATAATAAAATTTAAAATAAACAAACGAAGAAAGAAAGAAAAAAAAAAGGAAGAACGACCAAGTTTTGTAGAGATATGCAAAAGAGATAAAGAAAGAAAGGAAAGAAAGAACTAATAAAGAAAGGAATAAAGGTCGGCTATTGAAGAAAAAGAAAATAGACAGACGAAGAAAGACGGTGAGGAAGAAGAAAGAAAAAAAGAAAGAAAAAAGAAAGAAAGGTTGGCTCCTGAAGAAAAACAAAATAAGCAGACGACGAAAGAAAGAAAGAAAGAAAGAAAGAAAGAAAGAAAGAAAGAAAGAAAGGTTGACTATTGAAGAAGAACAAAATAAACAGAGGAAAAAAGAAAGAGAGAAAGAAAAAATGAAATAAAAGAAAGGTTTTGAAGAAAACAGAATAATACAATGCACAATAAACGATTGAAGAAAGAAAGAAAGAAAGAAAGAAAGAAAGAAAGAAGAAATAAATAAAAAGTCACGAAGAATCAAGGTTGTATAAAATTTAAAAACATGACATGGACAGAAAGAGATAGAAAGAAAAAAAACAACCAAATGCCAACTCTTGAAGAAAAAATGACGCAGAAAGAAAGGAAGAAAGAACGAAGTTTGAAACGAAGAAGGTAAGATAAAAGGAAGAAACAAACGAATGGCAACTCTTGAAGAAAAGGAAAATAATCAGACGAAGAAAGAAAGGAAGAAAGAAAGAAAGAAGTATGAAACTAAGAAAGAAAGAAAAAAGAAAGAAAGAAAAAAGAATTAATTAAAGATCGACGTTCTTGAAGAAAAAGAAAATAAAAAGACGAAGAAAAAAATAAAAAGACAAAGAAAAAATAAAAGGACGAAGAAAAAATAAAAAGACGAAGAAAAAATAAAGGAAAGAAAATAAACAAACTAAAAAAGAAAGAAAAAAGAGAGAACAAATAAAGAAATAAACAAAGGTCGGCTTTTGAAAAAAAAATTAACAGACGAACAAAGAAAGGAAAAAAGAAAGAAGAAAGAAAGAAGGATGAATTAAAGAAAGAAAGAAAGAAAGAAAGAAAGAAGAAAGAAAGGTCGACTTTTGAAGAAAAAGAGAACAAATAAAGAAAGAAAGAAACCAAGAAGAAAGAAAGCTAGAAAAAAGGAAGAAATAAAGTCGATTCTTGAAGAAAGAGAATATAAACCAACGAATAAAGAAATAAGCAATAAAAGAGAAAGAAAGAAAGAGAGATGAAAGAAAGAAAGGTTGACTCTATAAAAAAAAAGAAAATAAACAAACGAAGAAAGAAAGAAAAAACAAAGAACTTATAAAGAAAGAAACAAAGGTCGGCTTTTGAAAAAAAAATAAACAGACGAACAAAGAAAGGAAAAAAGAAAGAAGGATAAATCAAAGAAAGAATGAAGAAACGAAAGGAGAAAGAAAGGTCGACTCTTGAAGAAAAAGAAAGAAAGAAAGAAACCACGAATAGTCGATTCTTGAAGAAAGAGAATATAAACCAACGAAAAAAGAAGTAAGCAAAAACAGAGAACGAAAGAAAGAAAAAAAGAAAGAAAGAAAGAAAGAAAGAGAGATGTAAGAAAGAAAGGTTGACTCTATAAAAAAAGGAAAAGAAACAAACGAAGAAAGAAAGAAAGCAAGAAAGAAAGAAAGAGAGAAAGATTTACCGAAGGTTGACAGTTATAAAAATATAAAGTAAGCGTTATAAAGGAAATAAAAAAATAGAAAGAAAGAAAAATATAAGATGTTTAATCGGAGACATCCTGGCGACAAACTCTTCCGTGACGCGTACTTCAATCAATGGTTATCTACTATGGTCTGAGGATTTGAAGCCAAGTCCAACGGAAATTAAGATGAAAAAATTCCTAGTGAAAAATTGATTTAGCCCACCCTTGTTCAAGAAGATAATTATCCAAATTGATTCATAACAATTCCGAAACATCTAGTCATCTAGTCCCAGCAGTGTTCAAAACACACTTCTCCCCGTGGGTCATCTAGTCATCGCTTGTCTGAGAGCTTGTATCCGTTCCTGAAGTCCTGCTGAAGCATGAGGTTTCTAACGCAAGAAGTTCTGCTTCGTTGGGCAGACAATACCTATTCAGTCAGCATTGGGTCCATGTCATGGCTTTTCCTGGATTTTTATCTCTTCATTAAGTTCTTGAATTACTTCTTTTTATAGTGATGTTCACCCTATAGAAGGGCCTCTCGAGGTAGTGGGTCACAGAGGAGTAAACTGCAAAGTTTATCCGGATATGTGGAGAAGATAATGGGTACCTCTAGACTTAAACAGTTTATGTTTATAGAGATTGGTGAAACATCGTCTTGGTAGACGATTCCACAGTGCATTGGTACGCGGGAGGAAGCTGCATGACTGGAACTTACTTTTCATCACCGGAATACGGTGTTAAATTTGGTGACAGAGCGTGCCTTAGTCGTGAATGTAAGATCTAGTCGAACTAAGGAGTATGGTTCGTCCGAACACTTGCCATGGAAGTATCGATGGAGGAATGAGAGAATTGCTACATGTCGTCTCCAAGAGAGGGGTTGCCAAGTTAGCCCCAAACCCTGTCAAATTTACGAATGGGTAAATGATTGATAACTTTTTCATACATAAATTATCTAGACAGAGTTAAACAAACAAAACACACTTGAAATCAGACGCAACCATGAAGGAATATGTAATACAGTCTTTCAAACAATGAAAGCACCAAGAGCCACTCAAGGTAGATGTTTACGGATTCAGATTCTTGTAAGGGCCAGGAAAGTGAAGGACACACGTGTATGTTACAAAAATATTTAAAATTGATATCGGTTGACCTGAGATTTAAAGTGGTTAAAACTGTTTTGACCAGGGAAGCATCCTCTTGGGAGTTTGTTCCAAAACCTGGCAGAAGGTGTTTGAGTAGAAGTTCATTCTAAGTAATCGAATGCGAAGGGAATCTTGTTGAGTCGTCTTGGTTCTGGCTGTGAAGATCTGAAGTGGTGGAACGAAGGAATGTTGTTCTCCCGAACATCTCCCATGGAAATTCCGGTAGAGATGCGAGAGGCTGGTAAAATTTGGTCTGTTGCGAAAGAAGTTGAAGGGTGAAAAAATAATTAATCACCCACAAGACCGCGCAAATGTTTTTCGACACTGTCGAAGTTGGAATGTGAGGATTGGGCAATTTGAGCCTAGATGTGGCAACATATACTCCATGTTTTGTTTAGATTTTTGTCTTGTAAACAGAACGAATGTCCGAAGAAATGAAATAATGTCCGGTGGTGCATAACGATCCGAAACTTTTTTCCATGTTCTTTAGCGATCAATCCACTTGAGGTCTGGATTGACCTTGGGTCAGAATATGCTATGCACATTAGTAGAGTTACCGAAAATACAACAGTCCATCATGATCAAATTAAAACAGTACCTGTCCTATAACGATGAAATAGATAGATAGATAGATAGATAGATAGATAGATAGATAGATAGATAGATAGATAGATAATGAACAGTTTGTCATAGATAGATAGACAGATAGATAGATAGATACATAAATACATACATACATAGGTAATGAAGAGTTTGTCATAGATAGATAGATAGATAGATAGATAGATAGATAGATAATGAACAGTTTGTGATAGATAGATAGATAGATAGATAGATAGATAGATAGGTAATGAAGAGTTTGTGATTGATAGATATATTGATAGATAAGAAACAGTTTTTGATAGATAGATAGATAGATAGATAGATAGATAATGAATAGTTTGTCATAGATAGAAAGATAGATAGATAGATAGATAATGAACAGTTTGTCATAGATAGATAGACAGATAGATAGATAGATAGATAGATAGATAGATAGATAGATAGATAGGTAATGAAGAGTTTGTCATAGATAGATAGATAGATAGATAGATAATGAACATTTTGTGATAGATAGATAGATAGATAGATAGATAGGTAATGAACATTTTTGATAGATAGATGGATAGATAGATAGATAGCTAATGAAAAGTTTGTGATAGTGTTGAAACTTGACTAATGCATGGAATAATAATGCAACACAAAATGTACTTAGAACAAAATGTATTGAAACAAGAAAGTGTACACAATATTTACATATAGTCTTTTGTATATTCCTGGGAAGACCGTTCCTGGAGAATGTGTTGACTTAGTCGCAGTCGGGCAGAGTCTCTGGTTGAATCTCTTGATTCCTCCCCTTCTCTTCCCGGTACCAACCATATTTATATGGTCGGTACTCCACTATGCAAGTTAGGTGGATCCTACCACAACAGATAGATAGATAAATATATAGATAGATAGATAGATAGATAGATAGAGATAGATAGATAGATAAAGAATAAATAAGAAACGTTTCTCAATCTAAGGTGTTTCACTTTTATCAAAGGTTCATATTTTCCAATGATAATGATCTTAGGGTGTTTTTTAGTATTTATTTTTTTTTTATAAAAATGATCAGTGGAACATGAAGTCATTTCTGACCATAGATCTCTGGTTGGCAGCTGGATGGAAATGCGTATACAACAGACACCAAAGGAAATAATAAATAAATCAATAAATAAATACTTTAAAAGATTAACAGTTTATCTAGAAAATTATTTCACATCTCTGTCGAAAACGGAAATAATTGTCTACATATATAAATCAAATAAGAATATCACTGTAATATCTAACATTAGAATGAAATTAAATAACCTGACGCCATAAACATGGCGTCTTTAGGGAAAACAAAATTCGAATGGTATTATGCGAACATTCTCTAGTTCTTGAATTTAGTGGAATCTCTTTGGCACAATGTCTCAAGTGCAAAATTCTATTGATTACTTAAATGCGTGAGACCAAAATAATAATAATAATAATAATAATAATACAAGAAACTGGAAAGACAGAAAAATACCAAAATATGGCGAGGGAACTGACGAAGGTATGAGATGTGGACATTAATGGATGCCTACGGAAGGCCTCCCAGAAAACTGGAAAACGCGTAGGTTGAAATATAATTGAGGGCCAAGTCGGTAGACCTCGAATTCTTGTTTTACTCTATTAGGATTCGGATTAGGATTATTGTTTTACTCTATTAGGATTCTTTAGTTCGCGAGGACTATCCTTCGAGGACAGACTTTCCATTTTCTACCGCAATATATAACACAAACATAATAATAATAATAATAATAATAATAATAATAATAATAATAATGCACCCACTGAATATAAAACATGGTGCGACAGATTGGGTCAACATCTGCACTAGAATATCTGAAACACTTACGGAAAGGAAATCGAGATTGACAGTATGTGGAGAATGTAGACTGAGACTGTACCAATAGTAATCGGATCTCTGGGCTTCGTGAGAAAAGGAACGGACAATTTTACTAACAGTGTTTCAGGTAACATCAACATACAAGTTGCCCAGAAGGTCGTCCTACTAGGAACATCACATATACTAAGAAAAGTACTATCAATTAAATGACAATTCTTTTATAGGGCCTAAGGACCATAGTTTGGACCCGGCTCTACAAGATACAAAGCAGGGAACATAACATACACAAATAATAATAATAATAATAATAATAATAATAATAATAATAAGTAAAGCGTAATACACCGGCTGAAGCTGCAAAATACTTAAAAAAAGAAAGCAAAGACAAATGCAACCGACCAGATACAGAAACATTGGCAAGCTGAACCGCTTCATGGCCAATACTCTGCATATACCAAACAAGCTGACGTAGACAAAACCCGTACCCATCAGTGGCTTCCTAGTGCAGGGTTGAAAGCTGAAAATGAAGGTTTTATACGTACTGCACAGGGCCAATGCTTGTTAACTAGGAATTATCAAGCACATATACTAAAATATTGTGTTAGCCCAAAATGCAGATTCAGTGATAAATATCCAGAAACGATTGATCATCTTGTATCAGGCTGCACGATATTGGCACCCACTGAATATAAAACCCGACATGACAGAGTGGGCTAATACCTTCACTGGAAAATCTGCAACTTCTACGGGAAGGAAACTGAAAGAAACTGGTATGAACACCACCCAGACCCAGTTACGAAAATAGGATCTGTTACAATTCTATAGGATTACAAAATACACACTGATAGAACAATCAAAACCAACCGCTCAGACAAACAAAAACTTGCCTCCTAATTGATATGGCAGTCCTTGAGGACTGAAATGTATCTTTAAAGATATTCAAAAAGCTGTCAAAATACAAGGGCCTTGAAATAGAAATCTCAAAAATGTGACACATGGGAACATCAACAATCCCTGTTTTAGTTGGTGCCCTAGGATTGGTTGGAAAACATTCCAGTAGACTAATTAAAGGGATTCCTGGAAGTCCATGCCTCAAAGATACAAAAAAATTGTTCTCACATGTACAGCCCTCACATTACGAAGGGCTTTATCTATGTATTTCTTTTTTTTTTTCTTTTGTCAATGGAAAGTGTCATGGTGTCATTTCTAACCTGAGATCTCTGGAAAGAAATGTGAAAGCGACACAAATTAAAGGAAATAAAAAAAAACAATAATAATAATAATATTTCAATATTTCAAATAATCCGGGAGATCGTTGATGTTCCATTGTAATATTTCTAAAATCTAACTGCTGAAGCTGGATATTAAAAGATTATCCGATAATTTCGCATACTCTCAATAATATTTAATATTTAGAAATCAATTCTCCATTTTTTTTTAAATTCAAGGTAGAATTTTCATAATCTGTTTCATAATCCACGTACTTCACAAATGGCTGCAAAAAAAAAAAAAAGAAAAAAAGCCCTCTGTTTACAGCTGGTTGGTATACCGAAGGAAATCAAATGAAATAATAATAATAATATTATGATGATGATGATGATGATGATGAAAAAAGAATGAAACGATTTCACGACCCATTGCTTCAGTTCTCAAGAATCATCATGGAATAAGCCATTGAACATTTTGAAGGGCTACTACAGCGGCGTTGTGGATGCATCGTATCTGCGGCAACGTTCCTTTGTTTACCCCCGGAAGGGAGAGTCCTCAGCGTTCTTCCTTCTCGAGTTCGTGAAAATAAATACGGTTGTCACGGTGCAGCGTGCTTTTCGAAGGCAATTCAACGTTAATCCGCCCTCTCCTTAGTGCATTCGACTATGACGTAAACAGTTTCAAGGGAGTGGGAGTCTGTGTAAAGGAAAAAGTCCAAAACGACCACGAATTTCAGAGGAATAAGTGGCGCGATCCTTGTTGTGTTTGAAGGGAGTAAACGGAAGTCCACAAATCGAGGTAGCCGTGAGCTTGTGATCTCTCAATCCACTATTGGCGTGTTCAACATTTAAAGCCTTACAGAGTACGCCTTGTCCAGGCACTTACCAAGACCTCGTTCACTGTGCTTGGCCGGCGAGATCCCCAGACTTCAACGGGTTTCATTTTTTTTTCTAGAGTTACCTAAAAGATGCCGTTTATGTTCCACCGCTAACGTTTAACATCGATAATCTTAAACATCGAATAACAACAGCGATCAACTCAGTTGATTGGGATATGTTGATACGCGTCTGGGAGGAATTCTCTTATCGCATTGATGTTGCCCGTTCTGAAGGTAGTGGCCACATTGAACACTTGTAAGACAGGAAATAATAGTTGATTCTGTGTAGAATACTAATGAGTTGGCTGGAGTCTTCTATTCCATTCTTTGTGAATAGCCGTATATATTGAATACGACAGACAAGGTGCTTTTATTTAGTTTTTTATACATTTTCTCATGCGATCTATTTTTTTTTTTCTTTTCGGATGATAAATTTTATAAAAAAAAAATCTACGAATTTTCTTTTATCCGAGCGCATTCGGCTATACATTTAGACCTTTACAAGGATTACATATTTTAACTGTTAAATAAGAATAAATTTATTGTATGTATGATTTATAAAATATTTTCATTTTTCAAAACACGGTCAAGATATTGTGTCCATGTTCAAAGTTAATATAAAGTGTTTTTTTTTTGTTTTTTTATTCGTAAGGCTTTCATTATTTTTAGACTTATTTGCATGTAGATGATGCTATTATATTAGTGTTGTCAACAAGTATGCTACGAATAGTGTTTGGTAGATCTCATTTAAATATTCATGATTGGCTGGAGTTTTCTATTGCTTTTAATTATTAAAATATTGCGTAATGAAGTCGGTTTCTTTTCTTTTAAATAACTCTGTATTTTGATATTGGATGTTATTATTAATATTATTATTATTATTATTGTTGTTGTTGCTATTATTATTATTGGTAGTAGCAGTAGCACTACTAGCAGCAGCAGTAGTAGTAGTAGTAGTAGTAGTAGTGATATTATTAGCAATAGATCTTACTGAATATGGTTATTTTGTAAACGTAGCTTAGAAGTGAAACAAGACGGAAAGTATGGGGCACCCAGTGAGGATCCACCTCACTATTCATTTGTGACTGATCTGCATTATTATCTATGTAACTGATCTATTTTACACCATATCGAAATTCCCATCTCACGGATTTTTTTGGACAATATAGTTTCAACCCTCTTTCTACAGATGAAAACGTTTCCCAGGAATAAACGTCTTACACTTAATTAGCATAACGCCTTGTACGTAAACACACGATCTTCACCGGAAATGTACGAACCTATAAGGTTATGCTCTTAATAAGAGGAAATGGCGAAACAATAGAACAGTAGAAAGGAAAATCGATTCCATCACTTGTATTAATTGACGATAGAAAAGAAAAGAGGATGAAGAAAAAAAAAGAATAAAAGAAGAGAAAGAGAGAGAGAGTATGACTATAAGGCAAAATGAGAGAAATTAAAAGAGGAATAAATGTGAAAAAAGAAATAAAGGAAAATAATGGGAAGAAGAAAATTAAGTAAAACAAAAGAATGGGTGGGGAGGAAAAGAAGAAGGAAAATGAAAGAGCGAAGAAAAAGTGTATAAAGAAGAAAAAGAAAAAGAAGGAA
>CAHIKZ030000425.1:350000-355000 GCA_903632075.3 Acanthosepion pharaonis
CCAGATTCATACCTTTCATATGTATTAGCAAGTAAATGCAATGGGTTCAACTGGAATTCGAACTCGGCTCTCCGATTCCTCAATCCAAACTGCTATCCATTACTACAACATACATATTACATATAATCGAGTATATATATATATATATATATGTGTGTGTGTGTGTGTGTGTGTGTGTGTGTGTGTGTGTGTGTGTGTGATTGGATAAGATCAAGTAGGAAATTTATTTAAAGCATTACTACCAACTATTAAACACGTTTAAAAAAATACATTACTTGACCATTTTTCTACAGATCAATTATTCATGAATATAAGAAGATGTCTGATACATAAAAATCAATGAAGATTTATGCAGAATTCGCACGAGATTTGCATAAATCAAAAAAATCAAACCAAACTAATATTTTACAAAACATTCTGCAGCGTTTCAATAACTTTTACACACTTTAGCATCCACAATGTTTCTCACACATATGTAAATATTATCTGTTACTTCATTACACGTGACACGTATCTAACCAATAAGAATTAAGCAAACACAACATACCATTAATCTCCGTCTCTTTGCTTTTTATGTTTTTTGATGAATTCTACGTTGATCTCTGAAAAAGCTCTAAAAAAGTGGAAGATGTTAGATTGATATTTATTTCCTACTTGTTCTTTATTCTATCATTTTGTCAGATTTCTATATTTGATCTCGTATTCATATATATATATATATATATATATATATATATATATTGGACACACTTATACACTCACCCACAAGAATATACACACACCATACTCACTCACTCCCTAATGAGCCAAATGATAACACACATCCACAGCAATACACACGCTTACACATATCATACTCACTCGCTCCTTAAGAACCAAATAACACACACACAAACACTTAACAGAGACACATCCCCTCACCATGTCCAATAAAACTGTCAAACTGACCAGAGAATTCAGAGCAGGATATATCTATGCAGCTCTTATCTCAAATAGCAACTTAAAAGAGAATGTTTGACCACACAAGGAATGTTAAAAGATTCATGTTAAAAAGAATAAAACAATAAAAAAAAAACAAATGAAAACTACAGACAAAAGTTCATTTTCTCCAGCAAAAGATTCATTTCTGTAGTTTACTGCTACCAGCAAGCAGAAATATTTCTCCTCTCGATGATGGCCATTTTGGTCCCAAACAAGTCGAGGAATCTAAATGAAATAATAATAAAAAAAAACGAAAGAATATTAATCTACAACCCAGTGTGTCTAAAATTTTAATTTTTTAATATTTTTATTGTTCAAAAATATATATATATATATATATATATATATATATATATATATATATAAGTATGAAGAAATATAGTTTTAAGGTGTACTCTATTTATGGGATAAATTGATCAATATCAGAGATAAAGCGTATGTAGATATAAAAGTGAATATCGAAATCAATACTCAGAGGTGAAATACGGTTTCATGCTAAACGCAATAACTCGGGCGATGTAAACAAAAAAACCTAGCTAATGCTCTTTGTAAATAAAAAAAAAATATATACACAAACTGATGTCTGGAAAAAAAATCAATAAAAAGAGAAAAGACTAAAAACATCCGTAATGATTGAAAATAATCAACAAGCACCGTAATGTCTAGCCAAAAGAGAAAAAAAAAGAAATCTGGTATTGATAACAGCAAGAAAAAATGCATAACACCATTTGACAATAGCAAAAAAGTTAGATTCATTATTTATTACAAAAAATGTAAACCTCTAACCTTATAGTTAAAAATAATAATTCACCTCCTAGAACATAATTAAATATGACAAATATTATTTACGAATTTAAATGCCCATTAAGGAATTGTATTCCTAATCAACCAAAATTCGTAAATAATTATATAGGCTATACTACAACATGTTTGACACGAAGACATCCACTACACATTTCTGTAGACGAAAGTAGAATTAAGAACATTATAAAAACCATTCGACTATAGTGAAAAAATTTAGATTAAATTTAAAATTAGATTAGATATAAAAACTCTAACCTTATCCTAAAAACAATAATTAGCCTCTTTGAACAAAATTAAACCGGACAAATATTATTTACAAATTTAAATGCCATTAAGGAATTTTATTCCTGATCATTCAAAATTTGTATATAATTATATAGGCCACACTACAACATGTTTGACACGCAGACTCACTCTACACCTTCCTGACCATAGCTGAATTAAATCTCATTTAAATATTCATGGAGACCTACTGAACCCTATTCGTGACATACTTGATGACAATACAAACATAATAGCATCATCTACATGCAAAAAAAAAAAATAAGGCTAAAAATATTGGAAGCCTTATTAATAAAAACAAAAATAATTATATATGCCACACTACACCATGTTTGACACGCAGACTCACTCTACACATTTCTGAACATAGCTCAATTAGGTCACATTTAAATATTCATGGAGAACTGCCGGACATTAATCGTAACATATTTGTTGACAACACTAATATAATAGCATCATCTACATGAAAAAAATGCTAAAAATAATGTAAGCCTTATCCATAAAATAAAAACACTTAATTATATCAACTATGAACATGGACACAGTAACTTGACCGTGATTGAAAATGAAAACATTATAGAAAAACATACATACAACAAACTATTTCTTGTTAACAGTTAATATATTTCAACCATAAAAATGGCTAAATGTATAGCCGAAAGCGCTCGTATAAAAAGAACAATTGGACAGTTTTTATATAATTTATCATCCGAAAAGAAAACAAATTATTAGATTACATGAGAAATTGTATAAAAAAGTAAATCAAGGCACCTTCTCTACCGTATTCAATGAAATGTGCATATATATATATATATATATATATATATATATATATATATATATATGCATGTGTATGTATGTTTCATTTCTAAAGAATTGCAAGGTTTATGGTCTTATATGCATTACTTTTCTTTTGACTTTTTTTTTTTTAATTTTTCAATTAATTGTAATTAATTTTAATTAATTTATAATTTAATTTAATTTTATATTAATAACTTTAATAAATTTTAAAAATTTTAATAATTCAATTTAATTTTAATTAATTTTTAATCAATTTTTAATGATTTTTTTAATGAATTTTTAATTTATTTTTATTTTTTATTCTTTATTTTAACCCACGTAAAAACTCGGCCTTGTGCCACATGCAACCCTCGTGGGGGGGTTGTCTAGATACCGAATCAAGCCGAGCTTCTCGACTTGACGGTCGAACTCTCTGCTTTTGAGCAGAAAGGAACCCGGACGAGGTTCCGCCGAAGGGCAGAGTCTCGTTCGGGGAGGATGACCAATCCGATTCCGTTTATACGGGTTCTACGGGCATTTTTTGGCCGAGCCTACGGTCTCAGGAAACCCACGTTAAACTCGGCCATGTGCCACATACAAACTTCGTGGGGAGAGAGGCGGCTAGATACCGACTCAAGCCGAGCTTCTCGGCTTGACAGTCGAACTCTCTGCCTCTGAGCAGAGAGGAACCCGGACGAGGCTCCGCCGAAGGGTAGAGCCTCGTTCGAGGTGGTAGACCCACCCGATTCTGTTTTTACAGTTTCTACGGGCATTTTTTGGCCGAGTCTACGGGCTCGGGAAACCCACGTTAAACACGGCCTTGTGCCACATCTTTCCCTTGTGGGGGAGCAAGTAAATATCGAATCGAGTCGAGCTGATAGTAGTTCACTCCAAACCAGACTGACAGTCATATTAACACCTTCCACATCTTGTATTATTATTTCGTGTAATATACCTTCGTTATTTCTACTGTTGTGTTCGTGTTGTTCTTCCTTGGTCCTAACCTGGATCATAACAATTTTTAATTTAAAAAATGTAAGAAAATTTATTGTATTAAGCTACATACTCTGGTAAAACCAAGTATAATTTGTACCCACTTTCCTTTTTGCACTTCTCCCCAAAATTTGTTTCGATTGGTCGTATGGCTATTTTAATGTGACGGAAGGATGGACTAAAGGAAGTCACAGAATGTTATACATAGACAGTGATATCGTTTTTAGTTAACTACCTGACATGATTCTTCCTTGGATAAAGACACCGCCTATTGTTGAAGACAAGCGGTAACATATTTTTGGCTGAGAGCAAAATGAAAGCAGGAAGAGGATCATCAGCTTCATGAGTTGACGCCGTCGAATGCCATCGAGATTGTGATGTATCCTTGGGTTTCAAAATCTCCAACCTCGGAGATGACATACTACTTGTTCACCGTCGAACATGACAGGCACGTGTCATTCAACTTTCGCGGCATGAACTTAAGGATTTCCTTTGGATTTCGCTAACAAAAAGAAATACATGACGAGTTCAAACATGAAAACTCTCGCGCTCTCTATTGACGTCCTTCAGTCAAACTGAAATAAATTCAGAAATACACCCGAGGATCCTTCATATTGACACTTGACAATATAAAAGAACACTCTCCTGGGCGACACTCTTAATATATGCATTCATTTTTCCACTGGCTGACCAATACATCCGACATCGTGCCACATCTGCGACACGCTTAGAAAATTGGACTCTTCGATATATTTTAATTGTTACCAAGTTTAGTCTCGCTAGATCAATTATGACTGAGTACTGAGTTCGATCCTGCCTGGTTCCACCAGACTTTCGGTCTTGTTTCAAAGCGAAGCTACGTTTAGAAATACTTTTAGGGCGCTTCAGCGAGGAAATGAGTATGTTTTTGTCTTTCCGAATAAATCACAACTGTGTATTGAGTTCGATCCTCACTGATTCCACCATTGACAATTGTGGAGACAGCGACAAACGTATCATGGATGTAGCTAAATATGACGTTCTATTTGTTGAAGTGATGGTGATGGGGGTTAATCAAGCTGTAATATTATCAGAAACAAATTTTATATATATATATATATATATATATATATATATATATATATATATATATATATATATATATAGCCACGTGTATAATT
>CAHIKZ030000425.1:357500-372500 GCA_903632075.3 Acanthosepion pharaonis
ATGTTATTGACTGCTTTCCTCTGTCCCTGTTGTCTTTTATGTGAGCATCAAATTTTCAAAGACCTATTTCTTCACTTAGTGCTTACCATTTACCTTAACCTACCACTGAGTCAGGTTGTGACACAACGTCAGTTTTTAACGTAGGAGACCCGAGTGTTTCCACTCGGTTCGCTAGTCTAAGCTGGTCATAGCTTGTCTAGGTTGATCAAATCTTGTTTCTTTTTGGTTATGTAACTCCGTTCCGTCTCCAGGTTTTCCAGCCACCTTTAATGTAGAAAAGATTAAATGCAATGTCAATCGTTATCTATTGTCGACCTGATTATTCTCTTTTCTCTCTGCTCATTATTAATGTTTCTGTTCCTAATTCATTCACACCCTGCAACCCCTTGTGTCTTAGTGGCTTTCCTGCCTTGCTGGGGGTGATACCAATTTTTAGAAAATGCTTAAATATTTTTAAAAGTAATTTTCAATCCATTCCCTTAATAAAAGTCATTAGTAATGCATTTATATTATTATAGATCCAACCTCATCTAATACATGTCATAGGTGATCAGGTAAAGGAAGTTCCTATCGGCGCACACTCGCAAGAACAAAATTTGAAAAATGCAGAAGGAACGTCGTATTTTTATTCAGATTAAAAATATTTCTTCTCGATTATGGAATTCCCTTCCGGCTTGATGTTTTCCAGGCAATTTTAATCCGTAAAAATATAAATGCCATATCAATGGCTGTCTATTATTGTCCTGATTACTCTTTTCTGTTCCTGTTCATTATTAATGTTTTTGTTCCTAATTCTTCTACACCCTCCCCCCTTGTCTTAGTGGCTTTATCTCCTTGCACAGGTTGAAACGCATTAAGAATTTGCATTAATTCCTGGTCACTGATAATTCTTTTTTTTACGAATTTTCAATACATTCCCATAGTAAAATCATTAGCAATGGATTTACATTATTACAGATCCAATCTAATCTAATACATGTCATATGTGATGAAGTAAATGAAGTTCCTATCGGCACACACACACAAGAACAACAAATTAAAAAATCCAAAAGAAAATGTTATGTTCTGTTTTGATTTATTCAGATTAAAAATATTTCTTTTCTCTCGGGAAACACCTTTTCGGGTCCTGTTTTTCCAGCCACCTTTAATTTGCAAAAATTTAAATGCAATGTCAATCGCTATCTATTGTCCTTCTGATTATGCTTTTCTCTTCTCGTTCATTATTATTGGTTTTGTTCTTCATTATTTTTTTACCTTGTAACTCTTTGTGTCTTAGTGGATAAAACCAATTGAAAAAAAAAAAATTAATTCCTGGACACTGATAATTCTTTTTTTAAAACTAATTTTCAACGCATTCCGATAGTAAAATCATTAGTAATGCATTTACATTATTATAGATCCAATCCCCATTTAATACATGTCATAGGTGATCAGGTAAAGGTATTTCTCATCAGCACACACACACACACAAGAACAACAAATTGAAAAATCTAGAAGAACATTGTATTCTCTGTTTTGTTTTATTCATATTGAAAATAGTTCTTCTCGCTTATGGAACTCACTTCCGGCTCCATACTTTCCGGCCAACTTTAAACTGAAAAAAAAAAAATGAAATGCAATATCAGTCCCTATCTATTGTCTTCCTGATTACTCATTTCATTTCCGCTAATTTTTTATGTTTTTGCTTGCAATCCTTCCACATCCTGTAACTCTTGTGTCTTAGTGGATTTACTGCGTTGCATGGGATTGATACCGATTTAAGAAAAAACATCTTGTTGACTGCTTGTCCAATTGTGAGAGTGGCACGTGTTTGTGGGTGGTAGAGGAGAAAAATGGGGTTGATTCTCATTGGTTTAGAAAGGGTGACTCTTATTGATAATTATAAGTTTTATAATTATATTATTATAATTTTTATGACACTATAGCTTATTTTATTTACTTATAATTATTTATTATGATTATTTGTGACAATATAACTTATTTTATATCCTCATATTTAATGATTTTTTATAATTATTTGTAACAGTATAACTTACTTTATTTAATTATTTTATTATAATTATCTGTGACTTATATTATTTGTGACTTTATTTACTTATTTAAAATTATTTAATTATAAATATTTGTGACAGTATAACTTAATTTATTTACTTATAATTATTTTATTATAATTATTTATGAAAGTATAACTTATTTTATTTACTGATATATAATTAATTTATTATTTGTGACAGTATAATTTAATCTATTTTCTTATTTATAATTATTTTATTATTATTATTATTTGTGTTAGTATAACTTATTTTATTTACTTATTTATTCTTCGTCTTTTTCTTTTGCCTTCCTTTACAACATTCTATAGAAATTTCTGAAGTTTCATTATGGCGACAGAGCCAGACGGATATATACCTGAAGTGCTGACGGCCTTAGATGAATTTGGCATAGACAAGAACGCAGAAATAATTAATGAAATCTACAGTTGTGGGGGACATACCGGAAGATCTCAGTAGATCTATTTCCATAGCTCTTTCTAAGAAACCAGTCGCAAAAGAATGTGAACTCCATTGAATAAATTAGCCTCATGACCCACGTAACAATATTTATCATCCTTATTCTGATGAACATTGCGCACAGGAGAATCGGGCCAATGATAGGACAAGAACAGTGCGGGTTCGTTAAAGTCACCAGAACAAAGAACGCGATATTTATGCTCAGAATGTTATCAGAAAGTGTAATAAAAAATGATTTATAGATTACGAAAATGTATACGCTTATATATGCGAAGAACATAGCCTAGGCTAAATTGAACAATGTGCATGGCCAGACGGAATTGTAATGGTAATGCGGTCAGCCTTAGATGAATTTGACATAGACAAAAACACAGAAATATTAAATGAAATCTACAAGTGTGGGTAACTTACCGGAAGATCTCAGATCTATTTTCATAGCTCTTTCTAAGAAACCAGTCGCAAAAAAATTTGAGCTCCATCGAAGAATCAGCCTAATGAACCAGGTAATAACAGGTAATGTAATATTTTTGAGGACCGATATTTCTCAATCAGATGTAGACATTCAATGGAGTCAGAGGTTTTTGATAGGCTGATTCTAATGGATGTGAAAATCAAGGCTCAATTGATATGGCCTTATACTGTTGTGAGGTCAACAGAGCAGACGGAATTGTAATCGTAATACTGTCTGCTTAAGATGAATTTGTCATAGAGAAGAACCTTATAATAAATGATATCTACAACTGTAGGGGATGTACCGGAAGATATCAGCAAATCTATTTTTATAGCTCTTCCTAAGAAACCAGTCGCAAAAGAATGTGAACTCCATTGAATAAATCAGCCTAATGAGCCACGTAACAAAACTCATCATCCGTATTCTGATGAATAGAGCGAACAGGAGAATCGGGGCAATGATAGGACAAGAACAGTGTGGGTTCGTCAAAGACACTGGAACAAGGAAGGCGATATTTATGCTCAGAACGTTATTAGAAAGAGTAATAAAAATGCAGAAAGATATGTATCTATGTTTTATAGATCATACAAATAGATACGCTTATATATACGAAGAATATAAACTAGGCCAAATTGAACAGAAACAAGGTGGCAGGGCCAGACGGAAATGTAACGGAAATGCTGACAACCTTAGATCAATTTGGCATAGACAAGAACACGGAAATAATAAATGAAACCTGCAGCTGTGGGGGACATACCGAAAGATCTCAGTAGATCTATTTTCATAGCTCTTCCTAAGAAACCAGGGGCAAATAAATGTGATTTCCACCGAACAATCAGCCTAATGAGCCATGTAACAAAACGCATCATTCGTATTCTGATGAATAGATTGCGCAGCAGAATCGGGCCAGAGATGTGCGGGTTCGTCAAAGACACTGGAACAAAGAACGCATTATTTATGCTCAGAATGTTATTAGAAAGACTAATACAAATACAGAAAGACGTGTACCTATGTTTTATAGATTACGAAAATATATATGCGAAGAACATAACATGCTCAGAATGCTATCAGAGAGAGCAATACAAATGCAGAAGGATGTGTATCTATGTTTTATAGACTACGCAAAGGCGTTCGACAAAGTACTCTACAAGGATCTGTTGGAATTGTTCAGCAACCTTGATATATTCGAGAAAGATGTCTTCTGTGTTTTATGCATATCTAATATTGTTAAGATTCGAGTCAACAATGATGAAACCAACTAAGAATTTTAATTCTCTCAGGATTTGATTAATTCCGCTGAGGAGATAATGTTTTGCCTTAAGCCACTTTTCATATAATGATATATATTTTTATATATCATGATCAATATTGCGAAAAAAATGTATGACTATTTGAAAAATGCTGTGACGCGTCCCGTCCTTTAGAAAATCATCGGACGAAATTTGTTACGCATGCGCACAAACAAGTAATGCTGGAAATGAAAAAAAGAAAATTAAATTTAAAATTCCCGCCATCCCTCGTTCGTTTGCATATCCAGTGGCATCAACATAACAAAGTTGAGCCATTTTTGAAACAAATCGTTCCAAAGAAAAAATAAAAAATAAAAAAAAAATACTTTTGAAAAAAATAAATATAGCATAATCACAATAGCTAATAAGGAGATCATTTTACCTAGAGTAGTGACGTCGATCCTCATTGGGTGTCAAATTGTTGCGGGTTACAGGTCGATTACTGCCCGCGTAGATCAGAGGTGATTTTTTTTTCGTTGCCTACCGTTGTCAAACGACATTAAATTGACAAGTGCGTCTTGTCTTTATTTTTCTCTCCATTGAGCGCTTTGGCTAAAAAATGGTTTCCAGCAATGATTCTCTCGGGAATTCCCATCTTTGGAATCTTGGTCCTCACAAATCTGAACCTTTTCTTATAATGTTCCATTTTCTAAATTGTCTGAAATTCATTCTTTGTATACCGTTCAGTTTCTTTTTTTGCATTACCATTTATGTATAGCGATAAATTTCCACTATTTGTACACTTTCTTTTTTCTTTTTCTTTCTTTCTTTCTATCTTTCTTTATTCTTTTTCTTTCTTTTTCCATTCTTTCTTTCTTTCTTTCTTTCTTTCTTTCTTTTTCTTTCTTCTTTTCTTTTTCCTTCTTTCTTTCTTTCTTTCTTTCTTTTTCTTTCTTCTTTTCTTTTTCCTTCTTTCTTTCTTTCTTTCTTTCTTTCTTTTTTCTTTTTCTTTCTTTCTTTTTTCTTTCTTTCTTCTTTTATTTCTTTCTTTTTTCTTTCTTTCTTTTTTCTTTCTTTCTTTTTTTCTTTCTTTCTTTCTTTCTTTCTTTCTTTCTTTCTTTCTTCCGTTCTTTTTTCTTTCTTTTTCTTTCTTTCTTTCTTTCTTTTCCTTCATTTTCTTTCTTTCTTTTTCTTTCTTTCTTTCTTTCTTTCTTTCTTTTTTCTTTTCTTTCTTCTTTTCTTTCTTTCTTTTTTCTGTCTTTCTTCGTCGACTTCTCTTTTTTTTGAAGTGTCGGCCTTTTATTCTGTCGTTCTTTTTTCATATCTTCTGTCATACATTTTTTTTTCCTTTTTCTTTCTGCCCTTTGTATGCAGTGAAAACCTTTTTTTTTTCTTTTTCTTAGTGCTTTATACTCTGGCATCATTTTTCTAAATATTTTGCAAGCGTTAACCATTTTTGTTCTCTCTTTCCTTATTTGCTTCCTGTCATTATATATCTTCGTTTTTCTACAAGAATCGGGCTTTCTTTTTGGTTTTGTTATGTTTATTGGAAATTTAAGTTTATTTCTGTTTTTTTGAACGTCCTTGCTTTCTTTTACTAATTTTCTTTTTCTTAAAATTGAAATTTCTTTTTTTTTTCTTTCTTTCTCTAATTCTTTGCGATTTTTTCTTTCCGTTTTTTCTACATTTCTTTTGTTTTTTTTTATTTCTTTGAGTTCTCCCCCACCACCACCTGCGTTTTTTCTTTCTGTCTTGGCTATTATATATATATATATATATATATATGTATATATATATATATATATATATATATATATATACTTATGTGTGTGTGTGTGTAAATTTACATAAATGACGATATATAAAATAACTCGTGTGTATGTGTGTGTGACTGTGTATAAATAGCCTTGTCAGTGATCTTCAATAGATCGGTGACGAGGCTTTTTTATACACACACTAGTTATATATATATCGTCATGTATAATTTTAAACACACACGCACACACAGATATATATATATATATATATATATATATATATATATATATATATATATATATATATGACAATCTATTTATTTATATATGTCATTCCTTTTTCCTGAAACGCTCCACTTACTGAAAATCACAGTTAAAATTTATTTAATTTTTAGCAAATCTTTTTCGTTTTTTCTTTCTTTGGGTTCTTCCCCCTACTACTGCTTTTTTTCTTTCTTTCTTTTCGTTTTGTCTTTATTTGCTTTTTTTCCCCTTATTTCGTTTCGTTTTCTCCTAATTTCTTTTCTTTATTTTATTCCTTTTTTCTTTCTACGCGTTTTTATTTTACTGATGATGATGAATGATGATCATCACGATGTTGAGTTCTTGAGAATGACGATGATGATGATGATGATGATGATGTTGAGTTCTTGATGAATATGATGATGATGACGTTGAGGTCTTGATGATGATGACGTTGAGTTTTTGATGATCATGACGATGATGATGACGTTGAGTTCTTGATGACGATGATGACGCTGAGTTCTTAATGACGATGACGGTGATGATGACGTTGAGTTCTTACTGATGATGATGATGATGATGATGATGATGATGATGATGATGATGATAGTGACGTCTTGAGGATTATGATGATGATGACGTTGAGTTCTTGATGATGATAACGATAATGACGTTAAGTTTTTCATGATGATGATGACGATGATGACGACGTTGAGTTCTTGATGATGGTGATGATGATGACGTTGGCTCCTTAACCCTGACGATAATGACGAGAAACTGAGCACATAGAGAAATATATTAAATACATAAATTGATTGAGTATCGGCACCTCGACTTGGTGTAATATTTAGTACGCTTGACTCGCTAGAAGAATCACGTCTGAGTAGTGAGTTATCTCCTCACTGTGTGCCTCTTACTTTCGGCCTTGTACCAAATCTAAGCTACGATTAGAATATCACCATAAAATGATTGCATTTCTTCCTCACTCTATGACCCATTAATAATACGCCATGCCAGTTCGTAATATATTGAACTAGCCTCGTGAAACTTATCCTCATGTTAAATATATTTTCAGCTTTCAATCAAGGTATGTGTAAGGAACTGATCATGTACTTTTATGTGCAGCTTCCCTACGACCACACCCGGTCATGGGGGCTGATTATAATGAAGATATTGGTTGGTCGATGAGTCTGAGCTTAAATAATTAAGTAAATAAAATATATTATTAAATACATAAAATGAATGTGTTCTATCCGCAGTTAATGATACCTTGTGTGACACTATTGTGATTCTGGTAGTAAGAAATTAGGATTATAAGAGTTCATGCGAAAACCCCATACGGGAATTAGAGAACTGGAAGGGTTAAAAACGATATGGTGAAAAGGTAAGTTGAAATATGGAACAAGAAAAAAAAAATTAAATGTTTTATTTTCTTTTTGATAACGAGGAACGCAGAATGGATTTGAGGAAAGTAAAATGTGGCTGCTTGTCAGTTGAAAGGCAAATGGAATATTTATGATTCGTAAAGCCGATAATGTAAACAATTTGAAATATGGTTTTGTAAACATGTAAAATTGGGCAAAGATTTTGATCGGTCATATTGAAAAGTCGACAAAAAGAATTTTTTTTTGACGTGAAGGATTCAAAAGAAATGTATAAACACACATCCAATTTTGTGCTGTTATCTTTTAAACCACCCATACATTCAAGTTTACAGCACCTGGTATTCCCAAGAAGTCACCCATCTGGGTAATGACGAGGCTCAACTTTGCTTAACAACTGTGACACTATTATGACACCGGTAGTATAAAATTAGGGTTAAACTCGTTTGTGTAGTGTGGCAGAATTGGAAGGGTTAAAAACGTTAAAATCGTTAAAGTGAAAACACGAACTGAAATAGGAAACGAAGAATAGAAAAGCGATTTTATTCTTTTTTTTTTTCTTTCTTATAACCAGTCCGGTGATATAAGCAATATGACATTTGAGAAAAATAAAATATAAGCCAAAAAAGATTTGCCAGCCCAAGAATGTGAACACTCTGGAATTTACAGAGAATTATTTGGAACGTATCTTGATTAGTCGTCGAACAAGGAAAATGTTTGGCGTTTGAAATAAATTTCAAAAACGCAAAAAGATGTTATAGGGAAAAAGTCATTGTTTTGGATATTTGACCGCTTTTTAGTTGAAGGTCACTGTCGGACGGAAAGTGAATTTGAGTAAAGCGAAAATGTAAACAGTGGGATTTTAAATCGGTCATTTTGAAAGTCGAAAAACAAAACGTAAACGTTAAATGGCATAGAGATAATTTTTAAACACAAGAGTGTGTTAACGAAAAATATCATTGTTTAGGTAAACGACGGATTGTTGAAAGAAATGTTAAAATAAAGATTGTTGGGATCGTTGCCTTGAAATAGCTGACCGCTTTGATTGAGGCCGGGGGTTATGTCTCAGGGATTGAAGAAAAGAAATTAATAGATGAATAATGAATTAGTTTTGAGGTGCGGTAGAAGTCGGGCAAAATACATATAAACGGAACGCTTTGTTGAGGCCAGCAGCTGAAGCGAGAGATGCAGACAAGTCCTAACAGCAGCGGAAGAGGAGCTGCAGAAGCCCACGTAACCTGCTGCCGACAACTATTCCGACTTAATTTCTTTGTGTATGTTTTAACACGCTTCAAATCTTAGAAGCAATAGATACAGTTTCACGGGAGATAGTTTAACGGGAAGGGTTAATTTTGTTGTAACAAGAACCATATAAAATAACTAAAAATTAACCCATCTACCATCTTTGTTATGCGTTTTTCATTTTCACCAGCGGAAGCATTCTTTGTCATTTTCGTAGAACGGTTCCACCACAACACGATTCAGCGCTTAAGTACGGACGAAAATTCGATCTCCACTGCTCTATGATCAAAGAACACAACGTGATGCAATGCAGAGGAAGAACGTAAGCGGTCAGTAGATGACCATCTGTTGACCGGCGGCAGTGATGACCAGCGCGGGAAAGACCCGAACTCGCCGTGTTGTTGTTGTGGCAGATGGTAATATGTTAAACTAACCTCGTAGCGTTGATCACCAAAGCGTAATCTAATAAAGACCTGTTTGCGCCAAACTAAACAAGTTAATTAGAGAAATCTCTGATTAGTGTAGCGGTTAATGACAATCGCAAGAAGAAAGGTTATTGTAGCCATATTTATTACGTTTTTTGGACTAAAAAGCGTTTTCTAAGTTTCTTCTTTCATTTTTGCATATTGGTTTCTTTGTATTTCCTTTTTTTACCAATATATCTGATCACTGCAAAAGTTGCGGGCCCGATTTTCATTAGACATAATATATAATTAATTAATATATAATGACCGCAGTTGTACTACACACTGGAAAAAGAACTGAGAACTGTATGAAAATAACCATAAAATTATATCCTGTTTAGTTTCAGTCTCTGACTTTTGTTCGTATGCATTTTTAAAAATTACCCCAGACCAACGCCTTTATGACCTCAGGAAAGATAATCATTTTACGGTTTGTAAGAGAACACACACACACACACACACACACACACACACACACACACGCGCGCGTGCATATATATATATATATATATATATATATATATATATATATATATATATGATTATAATAATTAGGAAAAATTCTTAAAAACCTATTGCCAATAATAAATTTATTTCGATGAATATAAACATATCCATCTCATCAGACCCACAACATTGTCTCTGTGTGTCTGTTTAAATTCAAATTGATTCATTTTGTCAAGTCTTAAAAAGATCAAAGGCGTGACCCCCCACCCCTGTGTGGGTTAATGAAGACTAAGGCGTTGGTGTGGGGGTAATTCAAAAAAATAAATAGGAACAAAAGAAAATTATAACACTAGATAGAAACTAAAACTAAACAGGATATAATTTTGTGAATATTTTTCGTACAATTCTCTTTCCAGTGAGGAGTGCAATTCTTTATGACGTCAGGAAAGATAATTATTTTACTGTTTGTTTATAGAGAAACAAACCTCACATATATTTATATATAATAATTAAGTACTTCACCGAGTTTAGAAGAAACCTCACCAGAATTCAAAAAACACTGATGGCCGTTTCGTCCTAATTTTGGGACTCATCAGCAGTGCACATACATTACCGGGAATTGAAATCCGAACAGTCACGATAAGAGGCAAGCGCCATACCAACTGTACCAACGGGCCTCGGTGACGAAGGGGTAACCAATAATAATAATAATGAAGTGGTAACGAATAATATTAATGATAATAATAATAATAACATTGGCGGTAGATAAAACATAAAGGAAGAAAGAAAATTACCATACTGATGCATATTCATTTCATTCTTAGTACTTTCAACATTAGCAAAATATCGTCATCATGGTCTTTTTTTATAAAACAAAAAAAATATGTTGTTCATCTTTCTTCTAAGACAGAATTTTTTTTTGTTTTAAAAATATTTAGACATTATAATAACTTGGTTACTCCTCGTAATGTTTTCACGTGTGTCTACATGATAAAATGTAAAAATTACAGTATAAAAGAACCTTAAGATTTTTCACTTCGCACGTATAGAATTTAATTTTCAGATGAACACAACATTTTTTTTAATTTATATAAAAAAAAACAAAACGCTGATGAAAACATTGTGCTAATGTCGAAAGTACTCAGAATGAAAGTGAATATGCATCAACATAGTAATTTTCTTTATTCCTTTATGTTTTATCTCCCGCCAATATTATCATTATTATTATTATTATTTAAAATTGCCAGTTCGTAATATATTGAACTATCCTCGTGAATCTTATCCCCATGTTAAATATATTTTCAGATAAAGTGTTCTTGCCGACACTGGAGTGTGAACACAGATCGCCAGTGAGCAAACACAGGCGATTCTAATAAATAGTTCACATGATCGTAAAGGAAATGTATATATGGGAATTAGCGTGGCGTCTAAGTGATCGTGATTCTCTACACAATCCTCTATACTATTTCTCTATACTGATCACTCTACGTATTACTATTCGACGGTTACTATTCAAACAAGTATTACTAGTGGGAGTAGTATTCAACAGTGTTATTACTAGTATTTGCAATTCCCAAATATCGACTATAATGAGTATTACGAACGTGATAACGAGCATAGGTGGACATCGCAAAAATGAAAACGTGCAAGCGTCTGACATCACAAAGAAATAATAATAACAATATCAGTATTATCATGTCTGAATTTCTGGGATGAGAATTTATCATTATTTACATTCAGGTTAATGTCGTCTGCTTTGTTGTTATTATAAACTGATTGCCTTCTGGCTGAATTCTTAGGATGAGGAAGAGTCATTATGTAAATTATTTATATTCGGATGATATATATATGTTGTTGGTGTCACAACGTTTTTGGCAGAAGTGCCCTCCGGCCTTCCTCAGGTATATATCTATCTGGATAACTGTTATGAGATCTTACCTATAATAATAATGGACTATTATGAGAACTTACCTATAATAATAATGGACTATTATGAGATCTTACCTATAATAATAATGGACTATTCCATACTTAATAAATACTGCGCCTCAGTCAGTCTGAGCGACGGTTCGGTTTACCTCTCTGTCTACGGACGGAGAGGAACCCGAAGGAGGCTACGCCGAAGGGCGGAGTCTCCTTCGGGGAGGTAAAACCGGCCCTGAACCCGTTTATACGGGTTCAAATGGGCTATTTTTTGGCCGAGCCAAATGGCTCGGAAAGCCCACGTTAAAAAGGCCTTGTGCCACATGACGCCCTCGTGGGGGGACGACTAAATATAGTCTGTCGCTCACTTTCTGAGCGACGGTTCGGTTTAACTCTCTGCTTTCGGGCGGGAGGAACCCGAAGGAGGCTACGCCGAAGGGCGGAGTCTCCTTCGGGGCTCTCGGCCCTGAACCCGTTTATACGGGTTCAAATGGGCTATTTTTGGCCGAGCCTAATGGCTCGGAAATGCCCACGTTAAAAGGCCTTGTGCCACATGACGCCCTCGTGGGGGACGACTAAATATAGTCTGTCGCTCACTTTCTGAGCGACGGTTCGGTTCAACTCTCTGTCTACGGACGGAGAGGAACCCGAAGGAGGCTACGCCGAAGGGCGGAGTCTCCTTCGGGGAGGTAAAACCGGCCCTGAACCCGTTTATACGGTTTCAAATGGGCTATTTTTGGCCGAGCCTAATGGCTCGGAAATTCCCACGTTAAAAAAGGCCTTGTGCCACATGACGCCCTCGTGGGGGACGACTAAATATAGTATGTCGTTCACTTTCTGAGCGACGGTTCGGTTCAACTCTCTGTCTACAGACGGAGAGGAACCCGAAGGTGGCTACGCCGAAGGGCGGAGTCTCCTTCGGGAGGTAAACGGCCCTGAACCCGTTTATACGGTTTCAAATGGACTATTTTTGGCAGAGCCTAATGGCTCGGAAATGCCCTCGTTAAAAAGGCCTTGTGCCACATGACGCCCTCGTGGGGGGACGACTAAATATAGTCTGTCGCTCACTTTCTGAGCGACGGTTCGGTTTAACTCTCTGCTTTCGGGCGGGAGGAACCCGAAGGAGGCTACGCCGAAGGGCGGAGTCTCCTTCGGGGAGGTAAAACCGGCCCTGAACCCGTTTATACGGGTTCAAATGGGCTATTTTTTGGCCGAGCCTAATGGCTCGGAAATGCCCACGTTAAAAAGGCCTTGTGCCACATGACGCCCTCGTGGGGGGACGACTAAATATAGTCTGTCGCTCACTTTCTGAGCGACGGTTCGGTTCAACTCTCTGTCTACGGACGGAGAGGAACCCGAAGGAGGCTACGCCGAAGGGCGGAGTCTCCTTCGGGAGGTAACTCGGCCCTGAACCCGTTTATACGGTTTCAAATGGGCTATTTTTTGGCCGAGCCTAATGGCTCGGAAATTCCACGTTAAAAAGGCCTTGTGCCACATGACGCCCTCGTGGGGGACGACTAAATATAGTATGTCGTTCACTTTCTGAGCGACAGTTCGGTTCAACTCTCTGTCTACAGACGGAGAGGAACCCGAAGGTGGCTACGCCGAAGGGCGGAGTCTCCTTCGGGAGGTAAAACTCGGCCCTGAACCCGTTTATACGGTTTCAAATGGACTA
Source organism: Acanthosepion pharaonis (assembly GCA_903632075.3). Lineage (NCBI taxonomy): Eukaryota > Metazoa > Mollusca > Cephalopoda > Sepiida > Sepiidae > Acanthosepion > Acanthosepion pharaonis. The sequence goes on from CAHIKZ030000425.1 coordinate 370,824, forward strand.
TTTTTGGCAGAGCCTAATGGCTCGGAAATGCCCTCGTTAAAAAGGCCTTGTGCCACATGACGCCCTCGTGGGGGACGACTAAATATAGTCTGTCGCTCACTTTCTGAGCGACGGTTCGGTTTACCTCTCTGTCTACGGACGAGAGGAACCCGAAGGAGGCTACGCCGAAGGGCGGAGTCTCCTTCGGGAGGTAAACTCGGCCCTGAACCCGTTTATACGGGTTCAAATGGGCTATTTTTGGCCGAGCCAAATGGCTCGGAAAGCCCACGTTAAAAAGGCCTTGTGCCACATGACGCCCTCGTGGGGGGACGACTAAATATAGTCTGTCGCTCACTTTCTGAGCGACGGTTCGGTTTAACTCTCTGCTTTCGGGCGGGAGGAACCCGAAGGAGGCTACGCCGAAGGGCGGAGTCTCCTTCGGGGAGGTAAAACCGGCCCTGAACCCGTTTATACGGGTTCAAATGGGCTATTTTTGGCCGAGCCTAATGGCTCGGAAATGCCCACGTTAAAAAGGCCTTGTGCCACATGACGCCCTCGTGGGGGACGACTAAATATAGTCTGTCGCTCACTTTCTGAGCGACGGTTCGGTTCAACTCTCTGTCTACGGACGGAGAGGAACCCGAAGGAGGCTACGCCGAAGGGCGGAGTCTCCTTCGGGGAGGTAAAACCGGCCCTGAACCCGTTTATACGGGTTCAAATGGGCTATTTTTTGGCCGAGCCCTAATGGCTCGGAAATTCCCCACGTTAAAAAGGCCTTGTGCCACATGACGCCCTCGTGGGGACGACTAAATATAGTATGTCGTTCACTTTCTGAGCGACAGTTCGGTTTAACTCTCTGTCTACGGACGGAGGAACCCGAAGGAGGCTACGCCGAAGGCGGAGTCTCCTTCGGGAGGAATAAACTCGGCCCTGAACCCGTTTATACGGGTTCAAATGGGCTATTTTTTGGCCGAGCAAATGGCTCGGAAAGCCCACGTTAAAAAAGGCCTTGTGCCACATGACGCCCTCGTGGGGGACGACTAAATATAGTCTGTCGCTCACTTTCTGAGCGACGGTTCGGTTTAACTCTCTGCTTTCGGGCGGGAGGAACCCGAAGGAGGCTACGCCGAAGGGCGGAGTCTCCTTCGGGAGGTGGGGGCTCGGCCCTGAACCCGTTTATACGGGTTCAAATGGGCTATTTTTGGCCGAGCCTAATGGCTCGGAAATGCCCACGTTAAAAGGCCTTGTGCCACATGACGCCCTCGTGGGGGGACGACTAAATATAGTCTGTCGCTCACTTTCTGAGCGACGGTTCGGTTCAACTCTCTGTCTACGGACGGAGAGGAACCCGAAGGAGGCTACGCCGAAGGGCGGAGTCTCCTTCGGGAGGTAAAAACCGGCCCTGAACCCGTTTATACGGTTTCAAATGGGCTATTTTTGGCCGAGCCTAATGGCTCGGAAATTCCCACGTTAAAAAGGCCTTGTGCCACATGACGCCCTCGTGGGGGGACGACTAAATATAGTATGTCGTTCACTTTCTGAGCGACGGTTCGGTTCAACTCTCTGTCTACAGACGGAGAGGAACCCGAAGGTGGCTACGCCGAAGGGCGGAGTCTCCTTCGGGGAGGTAAAACCGGCCCTGAACCCGTTTATACGGTTTCAAATGGACTATTTTTGGCAGCGCCTAATGGCTCGGAA
>CAHIKZ030000425.1:382500-392500 GCA_903632075.3 Acanthosepion pharaonis
TCTTCCACACACTGGGAAAAATGAAGCGAATAACACTAACCGTAAAACAGCGCTGTTAATGAATAAATAATAATGTTTTTTTATATATATATATATATATATATATATATATATATATATATAAATTAGAAATATAATATAAATTTAAATTGATAGCAAACATCAAATAAATGTATTCGGGTTGTTTTAGACATCTAAATTACTATCAAGCATTAAAATCTATTCTTTACATAAATTGCTCAAACCCAATTACAGCCTCTTTCTCTTTACTTCCCTCTCCCTCTTCTTTCTTTTTCCTTTTTCTTTTCTCTCTTCTCCCCTCCCATTTCAATATATCACTTCCGTTAAATTAACCGTCTAAATAGGTCATCGTCTGTTCACTCCTCCTCCCCCCATATAAAGTATACTTGAGAGAGATATGAAATTAATCCCTCCCTATACTCTACCATGTCTCTTTAACTACTCCTTTTACACTCTCTGTTAAATTACAAAAACTTACACTACCCATCAATTTTAATTTCATTTTCCGTTTCATTTCATTTTTGGAAGTGCTATCTGATGATCCGGCGTCATTTAAAAGGGCTCTGGGGAAATAAATTATTATAAAGGTACCTTAAAGTGGTCTGTTTTTCTTTTAAATATTAGCTCTGGATTTACATTGAGCTCTCAGGATTTCATCCTCCTTGGGATTACCCATACGGATTACCAAGTTCTTCATAACTTAATTATATATATAACGTTTTTGATAGTAATGTGGATTTTTTTAAAAATATGCTTTACTTTCCATAATTTTGCTACACGAGTTTCCAGTCTCGCGACCGTAAAAACATTTGGGTCACTAACACAAAAAAAGAGTATTTCTCATATAAAGAATATTTAACATGGGAAAATATAAAGGGAAAAAAATTAATTATTTTTTAATAATATGTGAAAATCTCCCCCCTTTGCCTGTTGACGGTCTCAATGTTTTTAGCTTGTTACATATATGTTGAACAATAAAAAATATTAAAAAATTAAAATCTTCAGACACAATGGGTTGTAGATTACTATTCTTTCGTTTTTTTTTTATTTTTATTATTATTTCATTTAGATTTCTCGACTAGTTTCGGCCAAAATGGCCATCATCAGGAGAAAAAATATTTCTGCTTGCTGGTAGCAGTAAACTACAGAAAATATATATATACACACATCTATATATAATGTATAAAATATATGTATACAATATGTATATATATATATATATATATATATATGTGTGTGTGTGTGTGTGTGTGTGTGTGTGTGTGTGTGTGTGTGTGTGTAATATATTATTATTTATATATTACATGCGCGGTACTTATTAGAAATCACTCAATATCAGAGACAGATTAACATATTTGGTTGGATTGATGTGAATTTGTGATCCTGGGTTTCATATTAAGCCTGAAACTATAATAAGATTTTATCATATCACCTGAAATTACGGAGGTCTGGTATTGTCGTGTTGTCTCTGCATAGGAACATCGACAAATGTGGGTTGTTACGGTGTTTGTGGAGTGTATTTGAGACTACCAAGATTAAGATTTTCTTTATCAGTGCTTAAAATACCAATTACCATATTATCTTTGAATTGTTCAAACTGGCTAATTGTCGGAAGTGATGCCAACCGCTTTTGTGAATAAGTTCTTTCTACAATGATTGCCTATTACACCCAATGTTATAACTTTCTTGCAAATCTGGATTACAGGATATTTCTTTCAAGGATTTGCTTAATTCACCGGGATATACCACGGCTTAAATATGCGCGTGACATAGTTGAAATATTTCGTTTCATGTTAAAATGATTTATCATTCAAGAAAAAGTATCCAAATAACTTTCAAAATAAATTCTAAGCTATTTCAGTTCAGATAAGCTGACCTGAAAATGCTTGATTTTATGAGAGATATCTCATTGGAAATTTTTCTTGGGTTCTCAATATTCTTAGCTTGTTAAAACTTTGTGTTTATTCTCGACTTTTCATAGAAGAAGCTCTTTAGAAGTCATTCAAGAACAGCGTTTTTATTAGTAGTTTTCTCTTGAAGCCTGAAACCGTCATGGTAAGTATGACGGATAACCGCTTCCCCTGTTGCAGAATAAAAGCAGTAACATATTTCTGGCTGACACTTGTCGTTCGATCAAAATGAAAGCAGGAAGAGGATCATCAGCTTCAAGATTTGCGAGAGTCAAATGCCAACGAGATTGTGTTGTATCCTTGCGTTTCAAAATCTCCACGCTCGGAGATGTCATACTACTTGTTCACCATCGAACATGACAGGCACGTGTCATTCACCTTTCGCTCGGTGAACTTAAGGATTTCCTTTGGATTTCGGTAACAAAAAGAAATACATGACGACCCAGAGTTCAACGGCACGGACTAATTAGTTTTTTTTTTGTTTTTTTTTTCTGTCTTTGACTCTGGTAATTTGCTATATTCTCAGTGGCATTGAATGGAACCAAATCCAGCTTTCTCATTTGGTTATTCTCCCTTCTTATTGGCAGTATTCCCAAAACACTTCAGTTGGCAGCACAAAGATTCAGTTGTCTTGAGATCAGCACTTGGTACTGATCAGCTTTCCGAAAGTTGAAATTCTTCATCAACAAGTAACCATTCCGTTGCACTTGATATTTGGCAAGAAGCAGCGCCACGCTGAAAGATTTCTCCATCTGTGTCGTGTGGCAGAAAATTAGTTCGAAGAAAACTAATATAGTTTTTCTCTTCAGGCCTCCATCAACATTTACCAATTTTCTGCTTTGGCCGCAACTCCAAATAATTACGCGTCCAACACCAAAGAGTCCTCGGTTTGAAGATGAAGTACATCCAGCAGCAAGAACTCTGATCGCCAGGTTTTGAGCAGCATGGAACCACCTCTTAATTTAATCGTTGTTGTGTCCAGATGCACCAGGATCCGGGGTAGTAGACCCTGTTATGTAATTAATCATCAAACTTGGCTCAAAACACTATGAAAGTATAAAAATTATAGTAAAAATATCAGCAATACATCTTCGTAGTAATAAAAAATTACGAGCAATACATATTTATAAAAAAAAATACCAGCAATATATATATATATGTGTGTGTGTGTGTGCGAAAAGTGTGTGTATATAAATATAAATAAATATATATATATATGTATATATATGTGTGTGTGTGTGTGCAATATATCATGTATATTATTATTTATATATATATATATATGTGAAAAGTGTGTATATATATATATATATATATATATATATATATATATATATATATATATATATATATATATGTATGTGTGTGTGTGTGTAGAAAAATAGGAAAGAACATCTTAGGTAAATAATCGAGGGTTCATTTCTTTAGTATTTTTGTTTTTTTTTTTAAAAAAACAGTGCTCCATACAGACGTAGAGCTTAGATTGCGAAGTAATCATACTTAAAAAAAAAATATATATATATATATATATATATATATATATATATATATATATATATATATTATAGGCGCGATACTTATTAGAAAGCGCTCAATATCAGAGATAGAGCTAACATATTTAGTTGGATTACAGGGTCACAAATTCACATCAATCCAACTAAATATACATACATATATATATATATATATATATATATATATATATATATATATATATATATATATATATCTAATCATATATATAATTATATATATCTATCTATCTATATATATATATATATATATATATATATATATATATATATATATATATATATATATAATGTTTAATTAAAAAAATTACTATCGATATATATTTTTCGTAAAAGAAGAAGAAAAATTACCAGCAATACATTTTTTGTTATGGAAATTAATAATGCTCCGAAGAAAATTAAATTTTGGCATTAAATGACTCATATGGTGTTGATGTGCGGCAAAACAAGGCAACAAATAATCTTCCTGTCTTTGTAGTGTGCCTTGTTGTCATACATATTCTCTATGTGGTGTAATGGATATCCAGCGTGTCATGCTAGAACAATTTTACCTGAGTAATGCTTTCGGTCCTCATTCGGAACCCCATATTTTCGGTTTTTTTTCTCTCATATAAGCTGTGCTTAGAAAAGCGCCATCTTTTCTCAGTATTAGAATGTAACCCTAACGTGCGTTCATAAAAAAACAACATTAATTTTTACCACCTTCCAGCATCTGATGTTAGATCTTTTTGGGGGCCACTTAAATCTTTTATACTCATGTTTTTCGCTTAATGATGTTTTTAGTTGGGGTGGGGGCTGTTATACATCCATTAAAGTTGTCGTTTTCCTAATACTCTGTGTACTCTATAATTGAAGCCACAAACTGCATTAATTCCTCATTTGTCTGGCTGTTAATTTTGGTTTGTCTACTAAGACTCTCACAATCTTTCTTTCATCTCAATTGTTTAACATTTGTGGTCTTCTGTTCTTGTTTGTTGTTGCTGTTGTTTTTGGTTTTTGCATTTGACATACTTCCAGTCGTAGGAAACTACTTTAGGATGGTTTGAACAGTGCTCTTGGAAATTCCAAGCTGCTTCTTGTGTTATGTTCCTTTTCAAAAGCTTTGTTTTAAAGGGTTTTTAGCCATGAATGTAGAGTAAAAGAAAGAAAAGAAAGAAGAAGCAAGCTAATGTTCAATTAAAATGAACCGTTATACTAATATAAATAAAATAGATAAATTCCTACCTTTCCTGTGTTAGAAAAACGACATATTCTCTTGTATTAGAATGTAACACTATTTTACATTAATCACTAAAAATTACTTTTTACCATTTTCTAGCATCAGATATTGGATGTTCTTTTGGCAACGTCAATTACGATTTTTTTTTTGGTTAATAATATTTGTTTTCGTTTCTGCTACGATAAACTCGTAGTTTTTCTTTTATTGTATACCGTATCAACTGAAACCTCACAGTTAAGACAGCTCCGCCTCCATTCATCTGTCTGTTAATTTTCCTACAGATTTTCTTTCATTTTTTTTTGTCTAACCTTTGCCGTCTTTCCGTTTACTTTACGCTTAAAACACTTCCAGTACTATCAAACTTCATTTGTTAGGTGCTAACACGGTTTCTGGTAATTCCCAACACCCTAGCTATCTCGCGTTGAGTCATTTCCTCCTTCAAGATAACAACCTTCATCTTCATAAAGTTTTAGCCATGATTTTAATGTAAAAAGCCTGCTAATATCCAACTACAATGATTCGCGAAGACATCATACATTTATGGGAATAAGGAATCGTTCTATTTAGAAATTTGCATATTGTCATGTTTATTATTACGGAACGTTCATTGGCCCAATTGTTTAGTCCTGATTATAATGTAAAAAGTAAGATAATATCCTACTACAATGAATCGCCAGGACAACATATATTTATGTGAATAAGAAAACTTTCTATTTAGAAATTTGCATATTGTCCTGTTTATTATCCCGGAACTGTCATTGGCCCTGTTTTTTAGCCATGATTTTAATGTAAAAAAAAAAAAGTAAGATAGAAATCAAGCTACAATGTTTCGCAAAAACACCATATATTTATGTGAATAAGACTGAAAATTTTCTACTTAGAAATTTGCATATTGCCATCTTTATTATCCCGGAACTTTCATTAGCCGTATAATTTTGCAAGGACATTTTTGTTAGCGTTGAGCTTCTTAAAGCGCTGTATTTTCTGTAAAAAGAAAAGCTAAAACAGATCATTTTCCAATCCTCAAGGCCCACAGACGTTACAAAGAAAACGATACTTCTAAACAATCTTAACTTCTTAATAAAATAAAAATGTATAATCATTTTATGTTTGTTCACCCAAAACTTTTGTACGCCAGTGTACAAGTGCTGTTATGATTAAATTATTTCATTAAATTTTTCTCCACGGTACGGGCTTATTTGGTAATGCGAGCTTATTACTTTTCAAATAAATTTCTCCGAGGTATGATGATATGGTTATGGTTTATTAAATATATATACATATATATATATATATATATATATATATATATATATATATATAAAACAACATTTCTTATTTAGTAAGTGTCGGTGTCTATACCAACTAAATTATATTTTCGTATCTGAAATCTAAAACCAGTAATTAATTTAATTAATTAAATCAATTAATCGATTTTTTAAAATAAAAGAGCTGAAATGCAATTTCTTATAACAGGTTGTTAACCCTTCATCCAAACCACAGAATTCACTTGTCTACCTTTTAAAGAGTTCCCTGCCAAAAGAGAGAAGAGAGTAAGAATTATACGAAAGTAATTTCAGAGAATACTTTAACAGAGTGTTGTTAAACTGAGGCTGATAATTTACTCAGGTTCTTGGAAAAGTTAAAAGTCTAAAACCTAAGCATGCAAGAAGAAGAAAAAAGAATTCATTAAAACGGTTAACGTTAATATAGTTTTGTCATTGTGACAATGTTTATTATTAACAAAAACATTTTTAGTGGGTACATATCTTTGTGTAGGTATCCTTGTTCGTTTAAAATAATTAAAAATCCCTATTAAAAATAGTTAGTAAAAGAATGCCTTATTAAAATAAAAATCAAACACATTTTTTTAGTGACTACAAATCTTTAAGTAGGCATACCTGTTCGTTCACAATCATTAAAAATCCCTATTAAAAATATACTTATCGGTATTGGTAAAAAGAATGACTTATTAAAATAAAAATCACACACATTTTTTAGTGAGTACGTATATTTGTGTAGGCATCCCTGTTCGTTTGCAATCATTAAACCTTCGAGCTCTACGTTCCTGAACAATTTTAAGCCTTCTGCCTGAGCTCCTGAGTCAAAATTCGTAAATAATTTGTATGTATTTTTTCACGATAGATATAAAAATAAATACAAAAATTATAAGCATTATACTTAGAAGGGAGAGAGTATGATTGCATGCCTTCACTTTATCGCCAGAATTCTTTCTTTGTGTCCCAGTCTACACAAATAAAACAACCAATAGAAAAAAAAACCCGACGAAAGTGTTTACCCACTGTTCAACCGGTGGCTGGGCATTAAGTCATTTTCCTCTACCGCCGGTAAAGCGGTGGTCAGGGCTGATAGGGTTAAAAAGCCTTATTAAAACTATACTTATCGGTATGAGTCAAAAGAATGTCTCATTAAAATAACGAATCAAACATATTTTTAAAAATAGCTTATCTAAAACGTTGCTACTATTTCATACCAAACATGCGCCATTGCTTTTGGTTATTTATAAACTAGATTCAACTAGACGTGCCAAAATGTTACAATAAAAAGCGACATAGTATTTTGTGTTACTGGATTTCTTGACTCTTGTTGCTGTATTGATTGGTGATAAGCGCTTTAATTGAGTAATCAACGATTAAATGACGCATTAATCGACGTGAAGATGTAGTGGTTGTGAAGCCAATGCATGTGTTGTAGAATTATTATCATTATTAAAGAAACGTTATACAGGGTGGCGAGCGAATTCACTAACAATATTGGTTTGTTACATTTAATAACTATGCTGATTATTTAAATTGAAAAAAAAAATAAAGCAATGCCATAGTAGAAGTAAAATCTAAAAGTAATCAGATATTTTATATTTCAATATATAACGGAAAGATATAAAACTGTCTGAATAAATTGTGCTAAATAAAAAGAATTTCGTTGGTTTACACAAATATGTATATATATATATATATATATATATATATATATATATATATATATATATATATATATTTGGTTGGATTGATGTTTATATGTTAGCTCTATCTGATATTGATCGCTTTCTAATAAGTACCGTGCATATAATATATAAATAATTATATATATATATATATATATATATATATATATATATATATATATATATATATATATATATACACACACACACACATGCATATACATATATATATATATGCATAAACTAACAAAATTCTATATAAAACATTACTTTCTGTCACGTTGTCATATAGGATAACATAGAAGAGCCTTAATTTGCTACCTGCGTCTGCAATTCCGCGACCATTATTGTTGCATAGCAAACTTCTATGTAAACATAACAGGATTTAATTTTTGATGAGGAACATCTCTGGTGTAATGTTCATATAACCGTTCTGATGATGGCTCATGTGAGCGGAAACGTTAGATCGAGGAACGGCATTAGAAAAAAATATCCAAATGTTGGACAGTATTTTCTTTATTTTCTCTCGAAACTTACGCTACTCTACGAAACTTAAAACGGCTCATGATCAAACATTATAGACATTAGTTGTCTTTTATATTTAACAATATATTTTGAATATATATATATATATATATATATATATCGCGGCTTGACTACACTTGACCTCTTTGAATGTAACTGAGATATTGATACAAGTTATTAACCCTTACGCCCCTTTTTTTTAAATAATTGCTCTAGCCGTTACCATAGTAATTTTAATTTTAATAATGAATATGCTTATAAAATGCGTAAATTTCAGGAATTATTTATTTAAAAAAATTTCGCTTGAAGATGGAACAGAGCTTGGTACTTTAATTCAATTTAATTCAAATAATTACACTGAAGTTTTCGGCTCTTGTTTTAAAACATGAGAACTCTTATGTAGCGGACAGCTTCATTCAGCGTTTCATGCACTTTGCAATCGTGGTGCATACATGAACTGGCCGTTATCTGCTTAAAACATCTGAGCCTCGCGGTGTTAGTTGGATAAATTATTACTGTTATTAACCATTTAATTGCATTATAATCTAAATATAAATTTAATTTCAAAGTTAAACATATGATTAAAAATTAAATCTTCCAGTTTCAATTTAAACGGTGGTATCAATATAAGTTTCAATGAGGGTATTTTTTTTTATTATTTTGCCTGGGGTGAACAACTTAAAAGTGGATATCGATAATAAAAACAACAATAAAAACATTAATTGTTCAAAGTTCATCGTCCTTATTTTTTTAACAACTGTGTTCCATCATTCTACTAGTTTTTTGATGTCATTTTTGTAGAATCGTGGTGTTTTTTGTTGGAAGAAGATTGTGAGGCAGTTTTAGACTGACTGTTCCGATGGAATTCATTGTCATTTAAATTGTTTTGTATAGACCGGAACAAATTAAAATCTAAAGCAGATGAATCATGGGAGTAAGGACGGTTTTCTATTTAAATCTTTAAGCTTCTGTAAGATCCGTTTTACAAAGCACGGTCTTGAATTGACGTAGCGGAAAATGACATCTTTTCGATTTGACAGAATAGGTGGGTTTTTCTTGAATACCCGAATTGAGAATGGTGAGATGATCGCAATATTTATTTGTAGTTATTGCTGAGCGTTTTGGAAGAAACTCAATGTGAATTATTCATCTGGAATGCCACCGAACGATCAACAACACATTCATCGGGATGCAAGCCCGATTTAGCCACGGAATCTGCATATACGCTTATTTCCAGCTCCGTTTGCGTCGGACGTTATCATAAACGGTCTATTTTTAACCGCTTGTGAAAATTATGTCCAGGAAGGGTTCTAAGTATACGCAAAAAATCACGTTCTTTAATTCACGTTTCGAGTTTTGAAACTTACGCCTAGATTCTTCAAATAGAGAAAAGCAATGAAAATTTGTTCCATCGAAATTTTCAAATTATTTAATCAATTTATTCCATCGAAATTATTTAATCAATTTGTTTTATTCTCCTTGATGACAAGCAGAAAGTTTTCGTCGATATTCTGGTGCACGATCCAAATAAATCAGAGAATGTTACTCTGTGGCAGTTTAGACGTTAGCTCCTTTCGAAATTCACAGAGCATAATGTGGCGAATGTCTAATCTTCCATCCTCCGTATTTAAGGCATTCGGTTTTGGAGAAAATGTCAACATTCAACAAAGTCTGACACGGAAATGAACGATGCATTGCTTCAATCAAGGGCGCATCAAAAAAGGAGACCAAAACAAACACAAGAGTTAACTGAGATCATTTTATATTAATAATGAAAAGCGAACTCAAACATTTGCAGTAATCTGATATATATATATATATATATATA
>CAHIKZ030000425.1:397500-457500 GCA_903632075.3 Acanthosepion pharaonis
CTCCGTGTCGAAAGGCTGATTGACGCAGGACGCAATCCTCAGGCCGCCTGACGATTGCGTCAGCATGAAACATCCTATCGCCTCTTAGTGTTGACTTCAATGTTCACTTTTATATTTATATTCACACTCTCTCTCTTATGCGATAAATATAGCACACCTTAAAACTATATTTCTTCATATATATATATATATATTGTTACGTTAACCCCCATATTTGTACCCTCACCTCAGATTTTATAAGTACATTTTCAGTACATTTTGTATTTGCGACGAAAACATATGAATCTTAACTTCTTTATTTCTTAAATATGCAGATTGTGAGATACATATTGTTTTTATAACCAGATGAGTCAGGGCCAGTTCTCGGAAAAGAACCTTCCTTCTACCCCCATTTCCTACCTGGTCCCTGACGCGTAGGCCAAACAAACGCTGTTTGACAGGTGTGAATGATGTTAACCAGTTCCATAGTCGCTGGCCAAGATAACAGTGGATGATATTAACAGGGTCCGTGAATGAGGCATACCTTTTTGAGGGGTCAACGTGACTCAAAATATAGCAGTTTTCGTTTCGGACGTGTTAAGGTAACAACAAACACACACAGCTGCTGGCTATCAGAGGAGTCGGACGTCACCAAAACCCGTCTTAGCTATTCGCCATTAGAAGAATTAGATGCCACCAAAAACCAAAGGACCGACGCGAGATTGTAGATCAACATTGTCAATCCCATCAAAGAAGTGTATAAATATTCTTTGAACAAATTGTACCCCGATAATTGTCAATCGACGTCGATTCCAAACTTATGTAAGTTTCTGCATGTTTTCCTATCTTAAAATCTGCTATTTCTATATTCATATGAATTTCGCCGCATTAGTATCTGTTTAATAATTGGTAATTTATCTCCCCATCCCTTGTATTATTTAGTTTTTCTTTTCTTTTTCTTACACTCCGTGTATTCTAGAAATAAAACTTTGTATTATTCTCGTGTTGTCTTCTGTTGTTCTGTGTCTGCGAATTGTTCATTTTTCTCTCTGCGTTTACCGACGTCCGGAATTGGAGAATTCCCCTCCCAACGTTCTTTTCTTTATTTTTATATCGAACCTTGGGATCTCTTACTTATTTTTTTTTATTTTCTCGTTGCGTCCCGGCTATCGTAGTCCCAACGAAACCCTGGGCGTAACAGAATTGGGGGCTCGTGTCTTGGAATTATTTCTCCTTTTCCACAAGACTTCGCAGTGAGGAACAGTGCTGTCATAGAATTACGGAAGGCACATAAACCGAGATGTCTGTAATAGATACTTTTCTAAACTCTCCCACTTTTGACGGTCTATTAAAGCTGAAAAAGGACCATATTTTAGAGATAGGTTTAAAACTGGAGTTGGACGTAAGACGGTCTATGCGAAAGGCGCAGTTGGTGAGAGTGGTCTCAGAAGACATGGTCGATAATGAAGTTTTCGACCCGAGCGTTCTTGACAACCTTGTGTCAGAAGTGCCTCAACTCTCAAGCCCAGATCGAACTGGAAAAACTTAAGATCGAAGCTGAGACCCAGATTAAGCTGGCGAGAATTAGTCAGAAACCCGTATCAGAGAAATGGAACAAGAACGATTAAGACACGAGAGGGGCGGAACAACTTTGACCTCACCAAAGCAAATCCGACTTGTGCCTACATTCAACGAAGAAGACGTGGATAAATATTTCCAACACTTCGAGAAAATTGCTTTAAACCTAGAATGGCCCATCGAAGCCTGGCCGACATTGCTACAGACAGCTTTGAAAGGTAAAAAGCACAAGAAACGTATGCCCTCACTCTCAGTTGCGGACAGTGCCGACTATAACGTCGTAAAATCATCGATCCTGAGAAACTACGAATTGGTACCAGAAGCATATAGGCGAAATTTGGGGATCATAGAATGGACGAAAACCAAACCTATGTAGAGTTCTTCAGGCAGAAAAAACATATTTCGACCGATGGATTTCGGCGAAAGAAATAGGTGCGGATTATGATAAGTTAAGACAGTTAATCTTAATTGAAGAATTTAAATGGTGCGTTCACGACAACCTCAAAACATTCCTCAACGAAAGACAGATCGACACAGCCTACGAGATGGCTACCCTCGCGGACGATTACGCACTAACACATAAGCGAGGCAAGAATAACTCAGAGGACCCATCTGAATATGGGAGAAGCACAAAGCCTCGAGTAATGGCTAGTGCTGGTCCGAGGACAAGATCTGGTCAGGTAAACTACCCACATCGACCGAACAGCCCGAAGTGTAAACGGTTTGATTCTGATTCTTTTACCCACCGATGGACGGAAGGAGGGAAAACATAACGTGTTACTACTGTGGGAAGGTAGGACACATGGCGGCGAATTGTTTCGAGAAGAAAGTGTCAAATGCAGAAGTGCAGTCTCAAATAAACCACAAGGTTTATATCATCGCATAAGGATCTCAGTAAGAAGATCAAGGTCAAATCAGAGAGGAGCACGAACCATTTGTGTCGAACGGCTCCGTATGTCCAGTGGATGACCCCCGAAGAGGGTTAAAATCAAAATCCTAAGAGACACGGGAGCGACCCAATCTCTGATAGTCGAAGAAGACATGCCACGCGGATCAGAGACAACCACGGGCGAACGAGTAATTATACAAGCGGTAGGAAATAATTTTGTTAGTGTCCCCTTCACCGGATCTCCCTTGACTCTAACATAGTATGTGGACCTATAGTCATCGGGTGATTGATAGTCTGCCTATGAAAGGCATATCGATGTTACTGGGAAATGACCTGGCTGGAGAAAGAGTTGTACCCCATCCAAGAGTGGTGCAAAAACCGAGCGTCTCGGAGGAGACTGAGAAGATTGATGCATCCTGGAACATTCCCATCATGTGTGGCGACCCGAGCGAATGCGAGAAAAGACCCTGAGAGATGAGTGCCAGAATGGAAAGCGAGAACGAAGGGAACGAGGTGGTTGACCTCTCCCAAACTTGCTTAGGCCATGAGATGGGATCGAACCCTATGCTCGAACAGACCCCCAACATCAAGCCCTAACCCGCAAAAGGAAACGACAGGCGTCATGCCCACCATAGAAAAGGTCTATGGCAATCGAACAGAGGAGGATAGCCAAATCGCCCCCCCCTTTTCGAAGAAACGTTACCTGAGGAAGAATTGAACAAAGGTACCCTCAGGATACTACGTCGAGAACGAGATCTTAATGCAGAAGTGGAGACCCACACACACCCGCCCAGGAAAATTGGTCACGTGTACGTCAGTTGGTATTACCAAGGAGATACAGAGGAAGTGTCTCAGGCGGCCCAGAACAAGATGAAGAGAAAGTACAGTCGAAAACACTATTCGAAGAAGTTTCGATGTCGGAAACAAAATACTGGTGCTGTTACCCTTGTCTGGTCACCCTCTGAAGGTTCACTTTCACGGTCCTAACGAAATTTCCTGGAAGGTTAGCGGGCTCAAGTATATTGTGAACACTCCAGACCGAAGGAAAGAAACACAAATGCGCCATATCAAACCATATTACGGGAAACCAAGCCCCATCCTAGCCGTAGATGGACCCCTCTATGCCTCTAGTCATGCAGACGCTTTATCATGCTGCTAACATAATAAAGAATATAGCCTCGATATATATATATATATATATATAAAGTGGAACAGAGGAGAGTAAATCTTTTATATTTTAAATAAATCCCATTTCCTATTGTGTTGAAAAGAATCATAAACGATCCTTTTTCATTTTTTTTGGTGAGGGGATGTTACGTTAACCCCATATTTGTACCCTCACCTCAGATTTTATAAGTACATTTTCAGTACATTTTGTATTTGCGACGAAACATATGAATCTTAACTTCTTTATTTCTTAAATATGCAGATTGTGAGATACATATTGTTTTTATAACCAGATGAGTCAGGGCCAGTTCTCGGAAAAGAACCTTCCCTTCTACCCCCATTTCCTACCTGGTCCCTGACGCGTAGGCCAAACAAACGCTGTTTGACAGGTGTGAATGATGTTAACCAGTTCCATAGTCGCTGGCCAAGATAACAGTGGATGATATTAACAGGGTCCGTGAATGAGGCATACCTTTTTTGGGGGTCAACACGTGACTCAAAATATAGCAGTTTTCGTTTCGGACGTGTTAAGGTAACAACAAAACACACACAGCTGCTGGCTATCAGAGGAGTCGGACGTCACCAAAAACCCGTCTTAGCTATTCGCCATTAGAAGAATTAGATGCCATCAAAAACCAAAGGACCGACGCGAGATTGTAAATCAGCATTGCCAATCCCATCAAAGAAGTGTATAAATATTCTTTGAACAAATTGTACCCCGATAATTGTCAATCGACGTCGATTCCAAACTTATGGAAGTTTCTGCATGTTTTCCCTATCTTAAAATCTGCTATTTCTATATTCATATGAATTTCGCCACATTAGTATCTGTTTAATAATTGGTAACTTATCTCCCCATCGCTTGTATTATTTAGTTTTCTTTTTTTTTCTTACACTCCGTGTATTCTAGAAATAAAACTTTGTATTATTCTCGTGTTGTCTTCTGTTGTTCTGTGTCTGCGAATTGTTCATTTTCTCTGCGTTTACCGACGTCCGAATTGGAGAATTCCCTCCCAACGTTCTTTTCTTTATTTTTATATCGAACCTTGGGATCTCTTACTTATTTTTTTATTTTCTCGTTGCGTCCCGGCTATCGTAGTCCCAACGAAACCCAGGCGTAACAATATATATATATATATATATATATATATATATATATATATATATATATATATATATATATATATATATAAAGAAAGATATATAATCCGGTTTTCTTATAGATATTTTATTTTTAGAAAATAGTGCTCAATGTAAATTTACAGAGCATTAATATTATAAATTAAAGGCGGAAAAACCATATTTAAAATCAATTAATTTAATATATATATATATATATATATATATATATATATATATATATATATATATATATATATATATTAGCTATATGTTTGTGCAGGTCTGTTGATATGCCTGATTATATAAAGAAAAATAGGAAATGTTTATCAATCTAATATTTTTTGATGCTTCATCAAAGAATGAGGTATAGAGAGAAAAGAAGAAAGAAATCCCCGGATTTTCACTATCGCTTTGGCTGATTTTCTTTGGTCAGACATGTTTCACGTACATTTAACTTTTCTAAAACAACGCTAACTATAATTTGTGGCGTTTTGTAATCAAAGGGAGTCGATGCTTCCCTTGGCAATTCCAAGAAATTAAAGGATACCAAACCCAACTGAAAAAACGTAAATATTGCTACTGATTAGGAATCAGATGATAATGTACATTCTTAATTCTGTGTTTGTATGTGTGTGTATGCGTGTGTGAGTGTGTGCGTGTATGTGCGTGTCTACTAGACATTATGTTATTTTATCGAATGTTGATATGGGCATGTTGTTAAATACCGTCTTTTTTAGATAAGCATATATTGGATTTTTTAAAATTGAGTGGCAGTGTTATATGATGCTTTTCACGTTTGTTTTTGGTTGCTATTATTAGGCTGTCAATGTACACTCTCCTTAAAAAATTATGTTTTTGTTTTTTTTTTTAAATTAGGTTGCATTTGTAATATCAAAATTATGACCAGTTTTTTTTTTCCCTCTGCATTACGAGAGAGTTCAAATCGTTGTCTAAACGTAAATTTCTTTTGTATTCGTAGATACGGGCATTTAGATTACATGCTGTCTCACCTATATAAACTGTTTCACAATGATATATATATATATATATATATATATATATAAAGTGAACATTGAAGTCAGCCCTCAGAGGCGACAGGCGGTTTCATGCTACGCGCAATCGTCAGGTGGCATAACGATTGCGCCTGGCATAAAACAGCCTGTCGTCTCTGAGTGTTGACTTCAAATTTCATTTTTATATTTATATTTACATACTCTCTATCACTGATATTGTGCACTTTATCCTATAAGTATAGCAGACCTCAAAAGTATATTTCTTTTATATATATATATATATATATATATATATATATATATATATATATATATATATATATATATATCACTGTGAAAAAGTTTATATAGGCGAGACATCATGGGATTTAAAATTCCGTATCTATGAACACAAAAGAAATTTACGTTTAGACAATGTTATATATAACATTAATTACGTTTCATCTGCATTCGACATTTTGTAACAACCTTAGAATAATTTATGGCGTTCCGAATTCAAAGTGAGAGACTGCGTCCACAAAAATTTCAAGATTAGACGGATTCCATATCCAAGTGATGAATCGTAAATATTGCTTTATACATGCAAGTGTATAATAATTTCAGCGTTTGTATGTGGGATTCAGTTGATAATGTCAGTGCGTATGTAGTAGATATTATATGTGATAGTTTTCCGCATGTTGATTTGGAAATATCTTTTTTTACTTACCTACCCTATGTTTTATGATAAATGTAAGTTAGATTCTTTAAGCAGTGATTCAAGAAATTTTGGTGATACGTCTTGATTTTCACGGTTTTTACGAGTATCGACCAAAAAGCAAAATTTACTTTTTGACAATGACATATGAAAGTAAACAGACGTTCTGCCATTTCTATTTAAATGTGTAAAGGAAAGTTGGAAACTTATCCCAAATAAAAAAAAAAAAGAATTAAAATATTTTAAAAAATACATCCGTTGGTATTTAAACAAAAGCTGTGCGCATGTGCACATGTGGAAAATGTCTTGGTTATTTCTTTTCATAATTTTCTAGTCTCATAATTCATTTTCTTTCTTTATCTCTATCTTTCCGTCCCGACTACCAAAAGATAATATAACAATGTTAATTCCAGAGTCATAGGACGCATATTCAGGTCCTTCTTTTTTAATATACTCTTTTATTTATTAAATGTTTTAGAAAATATAGATGTATTCCTTTTTTTAAAATCCCGTATCTCTTTTAATTATGGCTTAAATGATGCACGGTGGAGTAATGGATAGCGGCTTTGGATTGAGGAATCGCAGAGCCGAGTTCGAATTCCAGTCGAATCCATTACATTCACTTACGTGCTAATACCCTTGGGAAAGGTATGAATCCTCTTCCTCTCCCTCCAGCTATGGGTAAAACAGCAGGACAGACTGGGTTCTATAGCCTTGGATGGCAACTGGTCTAGGAGAAGGACAACTCTGAATTCAAAACCTGCGGAGGGTCGTTTGAGAACCTTGTGGCATTCGGTGCACCTGGTCTCTGTATTCGTCCTTTCAAAAAGTGTGGATGGTCCTGCACGAAACCTCCACCACTATAATCGAATCTCATGTGCTGTCGGTTTCCTGGAAACTGATCTGCTTGACCATCATACGTCGAATCTGGACGGGAGAGTCGATTATTATATATATATACACACACAGAGTTCAAATAAACGATATTAGCATTTCTACTCAACTAATTCATTTATAAGTTTCTTGGATGTATATGTCCATCCACTGCTTTTTTTTTAATGTTCGAATTAACAAATTGATTTCAAATATTAACTTATTATTCTGCTTAAACAAATCATCGGTATTTACAGTAGCATTTATTCAATCCAGCGGGGGGGGGAGCATTCGGATCAATGGGCATCCATTTTCCTGGTTTACGCATGCTCATTAACGCAATTGTCCGTCACAAACGACTTCGAAGCTTTCTTTTGTGGAAGACGAAGGCCTAACGTAGTTCGGTTGCAAAACGGAGGTGGATATTAATAAATGACTGCGAAAAATATATATATATATATATATGTATATATATATATATATATATATGAGAGATAATTTCGAAAATCGATGCAATACGAATGCATTTGTTTTTCTCGCCAAGATTGAATAACGAATAAACCTGGAATCTTCCTTCTGTGCTAGACATTTTATGTTGTTAAGGAAACATGTACGTTTGTTTCAAAAACGGGTCTTTTAATACGTAACTACACCAGGATAAAAAGTAACACGTATAAACGTAGGTATATATGCATGAATGTATCACACATACAGATAGACACACATACACACACATACATAAATATACACACACACACACACACACACACACACACATATATATATATATATATATATATATATATATATATATATATATATATATATATATATATACTAATAGTAATACTCGTTTGGTAAAACAAAAAAAACTCGTATGGCGCAACTTGCAAGTATATCAAAACAAACGGAGGAAAAAAATTTGGAAAAAGAAAGAACTAGAAACATCTGAACAGGTGAAACAAATCGTCCCCCCCCAAAAAAAAAACAAAAATCAAGACATAAGAATTTAAAACCAAGGCACACCCACCCCATTTCAAGGCATAAGAAATCCTGGTTATTGGAATGGAGGCTCTGTTGCTTTGTTTTTTTGTTTTTTTTCATATCTTCTGTCGCGTGGTTTTATATATATATATATATATATATATATATATGATAAATTTAATTGGTAATCCGTATGGATAAATATCAGGGTGGATATATATCCTGAGAGATTAATGCAATTAACAGCGCAAGTAATAGTTAATTAAGAAATTGGAGACTTGAGAAAGTCATGGTAATATTTTAATTTGCGAGACAGATAAAATTTCGCTTCGTCTGACCTTGCGGTTTCAAAACAATGAATGGATTCAATATATATATATATATAATCAATAAGATTAATAAATGAATTATTACTTGCGCTGTTAATTGCATTGAGCTCTCAGGATATATATCCACCCTGGAATTATCCATACGGATTAACAGTTAAATTTATCATATATCTATCTATCTATCTATCTATCTATCTATCTATCTATATATATATATATATATATATATATATATATATATATATATATATATATTACCACTTGACAGAAGAAGATAGGGAAAAACAACAGAGCCTCTATTCCAATAAACAGGATTTCTTATGCCTACCTGATTCGATGTTATCTAACCCCTTGAAATGGGGTGGGCGGGAATTGGTTTTAAATTTATAAGTCTCGTTGATACACACACACACACACACACACACACACACACACACACATATATATATATATATATATATATATATATATATATGTATAATGGGCTCTCTCGTCGGTTTCAACGTATGAGGATCTGACAGCTTATTGATTCAATTATGAAAGTTTGTGCGATAATATTAAATGTCATTTAAGACCCGCTAGTGATTTACAAAGGAGGCCACATATGGAGCAAGAGTGAGGATTGGGAGATGTGATCACTGTTAGATTGCCTGACCTTTTAGATCTTGCTCTCGCTCTTGAAGATAATTCAGACAAGCAGATTGAAAATTGCTGAGTCCGCTAAAACACGTTGATCTCCATTCTAACCGTTCCAAAGCTAAGCACTCAAGGATGTTATGTGGTATATTGACTGCTGACAAGTTGCTTTTCAGCTTGTCTTTGTATCTTAGCCATGGGCGTCCTACATTCCTGTAGCCCTGATCTAACTGGCTGTACATTAGAATCTTGGGTATCCTGTCATCAGACATTCTCAAGACATGACCAGTACACCGTAATTGAGACTGTATGATAAAAGTCTCGATTCCTCCAATATTACACATGTTAAACAGGTCTTGGTTAGATGTTCTATCTTGAAGCTTAACTCCACAGATTGCACGCAGAAAGCTTTTATGGAAAACATCCAGCTGGCGTATATGCTACCTGTATGGAGTTCATGACTCTGAGCCATACAAAAGGATGGCAAGTACAACAGCTCTGTACATCCGAATTTTCTTATCCGTTTGGATGAAATTACGGATTACAAAAACTTTCCATATCCAAGCGAATTTGTTTTTTCTCTTGTGTGATTCATTTCAGTATTGATTGTGTGAGATGTATTATTTGTGTGTTATCTGAATTCTAGCTGGATCGTTAAGTCCAAGCCGCCGTGTTTTAGGCATGACTGTCATTCGAGTGGCTGTCTTTCTTCTTTTGCTCTTGCATATAAATACATGCCACAACATAAAATCCTTACATTTGCCTTAATAAACTATCAGAGAGAAACGCGTCGGCTTAGATGAGTTTTAATTTTGCCTAAAGAAAACATAGGGAACAGTAAAGAGTAAAACTGGATCAGTAGGTCACAACATCAAGAAGGATCATCATTGAAACTTAGAGCTAAAGGCATCAATAGGAAAAGATCTAACTCAATCCATAAGGATGTTTGAAACGCTATACTGGTGTTTCAGCTATGACCGCCCAACGAGACGGAAAACAAAACAAACTTGAAATTCAAATCGTAAACCTGTGAGGCCTCTTCTTACTACAGGGCAAAAAGTTAGGTTATAGTGGGCAAAGGTCACCTTGAATTAGTTGGAAAATGTTCCTGGAATATTAATAATAACAATATATATGTATGTATATGTATCTGCATAAATCGATGTTTGCGTTAGTACGCTGACATAAGCGACGAAGTTTCCCCCACCACTTCCCCAATAACACCAATACACGCAAGCTACATAAACCCAAATTTTTAAAAAAAATTAATCAGTTTGTCTGACGATCGCTAAAGCGTGAAACCCAGGGTCACAAACTCACATCTATCCAACCAAATATGTTAGCTCTATCTCTGATATTGAGCGCTTTCTAATAAGTACCGCGCATATAATATATAAATAATTATACATACATATATATATTTATTTATATTTATATACACTTTTCACACACACACACACATACATATATATATATATATATATATATATATATATATATATATATGAAATTTATTTAAATCCGTCATGTGCTTACGCACTTTCCTATGATTACTTTATAATTGAAAATGAAATCGTACGTGATACATGTTAGACACGTTCTTACTCCAGGAGAGTAGGTTCATCAGGGTGAACATGGAAAATGATCTTGAAATAAAACAATATATATATATATATATATATATATATATATATATATATATATATATATATATATATAAACTTCATTCTTTCATGTGCTTCTTATCCTTAGCTATGATTACTTAATGATGAACCTGTAATTTTTTGTTCTTGAGAGATTTCATCACCATTTTTCTGTTAAGACTGGAGAGAAATTATACATTCCTATGGCTCAATGTAGAGTCCAATCAGGTTATAAAACATCGGAGCATTCCAGTTATATATCTTTAATCATTTCTTAGATACAACAGTCTAAAGCTTAATGTGACAAATAGACAACTTTCCTGCTATTATATATGATATATATATATATATATATATATATATATATATATATATATATATATATGTGTGTGTGTGTGTGTGTGTGTGTGTGTGTGTGTGTGTGTGTGTGTGTGTGTGTGTGTGTGTGTGTGTGTGTGTAATAGACAATGGATGTCTATTAGTCTATTATGAACCGTTCAAAGGTTTGAATATTTGCTTCAATTTCTGGTGAAAAAAATTGTCCAATATTTGGATATTTTTTTTATTAAGTTGGCCCTAAGTTTTCGGCTCACATGTACCATCCTCAGAGTGGTTACACAGACATGAAACAAAGATATCCAACGTCAAAACTGATATTTTGACACAGAAGTTTGCTATGCAATGTTAATGGTCGCTGAATATCAGACGCAGATCGTAAGTTCAAAATGCGGTTCTATGACGTCATACCACTCGAGAGGCCGAAATATTAACAACGGAACCATATGTCTAGATGCAATGCAATTTGTTGTGGCTGGTTTAAAATGTAATTTTATTGAATATAGGTTGCTTCATTTTACTCTAGATGGCATCCAATACCTGAGGGTTTTTTTTTTAATGTGTGTATATGTGAGTATTATTGTGTTATCAACTTATATCTGTCTAGTATTTTGTACATAACTATGTTTTTCTACGAAATTCATATCGTTTAATAATATAGGAATTTTGTATCTACTTATTTTTATATTGACCTCTTCTAATTGTTTAATTGATTTCTTAATCTTAAGAGGAAACTTGAATTCAAAGAAAGATGAATTCCTTCATAAAATCAAGAAACTGATTAGACAACTGGAAATTATCAGTATAAAAATAGGTCAATATTATTCAATGAAACATGTTGAACGGAATATCAGTCAGTTATGTGCCATGCGCGATACACGCTTAGGCGATCATGTATCTTTCGATACATGACTGACGAGGCAGATTTCTTTTTCTCGCAGTAGCTTGTTATTTCTTTCTGTGGTTGACCATTCGCCATCCAAGACTATAGAACCTTGTCTGTCATGCTATTTACCCATAGCTGGGAAGGAAGAAGAGGATTCATGCACGTAAGTGAAAATAATGAATTCAAATGGAATTCGAACTCGGCTCTCCGTTCCCTCAAACCGAGTCGCTATCCATTACTCCACCATGCCCCCCGTGACTGAGTATATGCTTCCGAAATACAGCAAGCGATGGATAAATTGTCGTCTAAATGATAGTCTGTTTTTGTTGCATGAAAAATTTCAAAGCAACGACTAACTCGTGTATACGAGACGCGGAAGCGAAAATCGCGTCGCAACTCGTGACGTCACACATGAACACGCGAGAGTGAAAACGAGAAGTATTAAGTATGGGAAGCCGTTGGTATATATGTAAGCCGAAAGCTTAGATTGGATTTAAGCATGTACCAATATGATGATTTCCTTTCGTCCTTCAATGAAAATGTTATTAAGATTATCAGTCAATATGAAAGGGACTTAAAATAAATAGACACAAATTGTCCATATTATTTAATGAAACATGCATCAATATATATATATATATATATATATATATATATATATGTGTGTGTGTGGGTGTGTGGGTGTGGGTGTGTGCGTGTGTGTGTTTGTGTGTGTGCGTGTATGTTTGTGTAAAGGAAAAACTGACATTTTTAAAACAGGAAGAAAGTGTATATGCTTTTTATCATTTCCCTTCAAGGAATCTTATAAAAGGTATTATGATGAAAAGAAATATTCAGAGGCAAAAAAACAGAGAGGGCAATGAAAGAAGGTCACATTGCGTTTAGACATTTAAAGTTCATATTTGACAAGAAAACATGCTGCCAGAAGAGATTTCCAAAAGTGAAAATTTTAACAGAGATAAATGGGACCTAACCAATCTATTGATATATATATATATATATATATATATATATATATATATATATATATATATATATATATATATATATATCCTTTTCTAATAGTTAGTAAGCTAGGTTCTTAATTTACCATAATGCCACGCTGTAGAATAAATGTGAGAGATTTAGTATGCTTGACGTTTGTTCATATGTAACGATTTCGACCCTCTCCGGATTCTTTAGTCCTTAGGCTTTGTACTAAAATAAGACAGGCAAAGCCAAGAAAAACATTCCTTACTTTAGGCATTTCTGCTCAATATTTACTTCCGCTAAGAGCTGTATATCCACAAACAAACAACTCGACTGCAATGCAGCAGCTACAATACAAATATTTTACCCGTTGGGTTTATGGCTTAGTCAACGACCTGTTATCGATACCGTATGTCTCATATAACGTACTTGATTCTTTGCCCGAAGTAGATACAAAGAGAGGTATTATTCTTACATGGGGAATGTATTTCTCTGGGGAAAAGCAGCGGGCAAGCAGCGCTCGCCTCAAAATCGTTGCAGAATATTTGGTAGTTGTTCTTTGTAATAACATTGTTAGTACGATGTTGTTATAAGTGGGATTCTGAAGTTATTAAAGAATTTTAATTTTTGCGCGAGAAAGTTAAGGTGATGAATTCTTCTGTGCAATGATAATAGTGAACAGCTATAGTTATGAAGAATCTGATTTGGTTTACGTAATGAAGAAGTAGAGGTTTGGAGAAGGGAGAAGAAGAAGAAAGAAGAAGAAGAAGAAGAAGAAGAAGAAGAAGAAGAAGAAGAAACGGAAGAAGAAGAAGAAACGGAAGAAGAAGAAGAAGAAGACGAAGAAGAAACGGAAGAAGAAGAAGTAAAGTGAAAATTAAGAGTAGCATATGAAAGAATGGTAAAAGAGATGGGAAAAAAGCAGTGGAAGGAAGAGGAGGGCGAGAGAAATACGTAGAGATAGAAGAGGAACGAGGAGGGGAAACTGAAAAGAAGAATAAGATGAGAACAGAAAGAATCAGTTAGTAGGACCAGGAAGTGAAACAGGGGAATAGAAAGAAGAAGAAGGTTTAGAAGAAGAAGAAGAAGGTTTAGAAGAAGAAGAAGAAGAAGAAGAAGAAGAAGAAGAAGAAGGTTTAGAAGAAGAAGAAGAAGACAGTTTAGAAAGAAGAAGAAGAAGAAGACGGTTTAGAATAATAATAATAAAAATAATAATAACAATATCATTATTATTATTATTATTATTATTGTCTTTGATTTCTGGCGTTTACACATTTCTTTCCGGATCCCGCCCAGGGACCTAAGGTTAGAAATGGCATCATGACACTTTCCACTGACAAAAAAAAAAAAAAAATTAAATTACATAGATAAAGCCCTTCGTAAGGTGGTATTATTATTATTATTATTATTATTATTATTATTATTATTATTATTATTATTATTATGGGGACTTCTGCGTCTTAACATAACTGGTGAAAGTAAATGACTGCTGGGCGACCAATCCGTCTTGCTCCATGGCTAGATGTCCAGAGCAGAAGAAAAATGAAGAAGACTCTAAGAAGAATAATGAGGAAGAAAAAAGTAAGAAAAAATAAAGAAAAACATGAAGACAGAAAATTGACAGCGAAGAAATGAAATATGATGAAGAAGAAATATAAGAAAATAACGAAGAAAAAAAATGAAAAACAGGAAAGAAGAAAAAAGAAACAGATGTCACATGGGAAGAAGAAAATGGAGAAAATGCAATGAAGAAGTAAGAGGAACAAGGAAGAAAAAAGAAAGAAGAAAAATGATGAAAACACTCAGAAGAATGATGAATAAGAAAAACAAATAAAAAAAAGGATGAAGAAAATTCACAGCGTAAAAAGGAAATATGATGCAGAAGAAATATAAGAAAATAACGAAGAAAATTAAAAAAATGAAAACCAGGGAAGAAGAAAAAAAGAAGAAGAAACATAAGGATAACGAAAATGTGAAAAATGCAAGGAAAAAGTAAAAGGAACAAGAAACGCAAGAAAGAAAGAAGACAAATGAAGAAAACTCTTAGAAAAATTAACAGCGAAAAAAGGAAGTATGATGAAGAAAAATAAGAAAATAACTAAGCAAAAAAAAAAAAAAAAACAGGGAAGAAGAAAAAAGAAGTAACATAAGGTAGAAGAAAATGGAGAAAAATGAAAGAAAGATGTAAAAGGTACACGAAACACAAGAAATAAATAGGAAAAAAAAACAAAAGAAAGCAAATGAAGAAAGAAGAAAAAGAGTAAAAAACGAGTAAATAGAAAAATTGAAAGAAAATAAATGAAGGAAGAAGAAGAAATGTTCGACATATAGGAAAAAGGTGCCTGGATAAAGGAAGAAGGCAAATGAAGAAAGGATACCAAGAAACAGAATGAAGAAGAAAAAGAAACAAGAAACAAGAGGGAGACAAAAAATGAAAGAAAAGGACTAAAGAAAATGAGGTAAAAACAAGAAAGAAGAAGAAGAAGAAGAAGAAGAAGAAGAAGAAGAAGAAGAAGTAACTGTAATTATTTACACTATTTACATTGTTCGGACTGTTGTCCTCATCTTTATTGCCATATTCACGACGTTTAGACCGTTGTACGCTCCGGCCTTCTTCTATATCTGTCTATATTTCTGAGATGACGTATTGTAATTATTTACACTATTTACATTGTTCGGACTGTTGTCCTCATCTTTATTGCCATATTCACGACGTTTAGACCGTTGTACGCTCCGGCCTTCTACTATTTATGTCTATATTTCTGAGATGAGGTATTGTAATTATTTACACTATTTACATTGTTCGGACTGTTGGCCTCATCTTCGTTGCCATATTCACGACGTTTAGACCGTTGTACGCTCCGGCCTTCTTCTATATCTGTCTATATTTCTGAGATGAGGTATTGTAATTATTTACACTATTTACATTGTTCGGACTGTTGGCCTCATCTTCGTTGCCATATTCACGACGTTTAGACCGTTGTACGCTCCGGCATTCTTCTATATCTGTCTATATTTCTGAGATGAGGTATTGTAATTATTTACACTATTTACATTGTTCGGGTTGTTGTCCTCATCTTTATTGCCATATTCACGACGTTTAGACCGTTGTACGCTCCGGCCGTCTTCTATATCTGTCTATATTTCTGAGATGAGGTATTGTAATTATTTACAAAATTTTCATTGTTCAGACTGTTGTCCTCATCTTTATTGCCATATTCACGACGTTTAGACTGTTGTACGCTCCGGCCTTCTTCTATATCTGTCTATATTTCTGAGATGAGGTATTGTAATTATTTACACTATTTACATTGTTCGGACTGTTGGCCTCATCTTCGTTGCCATATTCACGACGTTTAGACCGTTGTACGCTCCGGCCTTCTTCTATATCTGTCTATATTTCTGAGATGAGGTATTGTAATTATTTACACTATTTACATTGTTCGGACTGTTGTCCTCATCTTTATTGCCATATTCACGACGTTTAGACCGTTGTACGCTCCGGCCTTCTTCTATATCTGTCTATATTTCTGAGATGAGGTATTGTAATTATTTACACTATTTACATTGTTCGGACTGTTGGCCTCATCTTTTTACCATATTCAAGATGTTTCGACAGTTTTACGCTCCGGCCTTCTTCTATAACTGTCTATATTTCTGAGATGACGTATTTAATTATTTACACTATTTACATTGTTCGGACTGTTGTCCTCATCTTTATTGCCATATTCGACGTTTAGAACGTTGTACGCTCCCGGCCTTCTTCTTATATCTGTCTATATTTCTGAGATGACGTATTGTAATTATTTACACTATTTACATTGTTCGGACTGTTGTCCTCATCTTTATTGCCATATTCACGACGTTTAGACCGTTGTACGCTCCGGCCTTCTTCTATATCTGTCTATATTTCTGAGATGAGTTATTGTAATTATTTACACTATTTACATTGTTCGGACTGTTGTCCTCATCTTTATTGCCATATTCACGACGTTTAGACCGTTGTACGCTCCGGCCTTCTTCTATATCTGTCTATATTTCTGAGATGAGTTATTGTAATTATTTACACTATTTACATTGTTCGGACTGTTGTCCTCATCTTTATTGCCATATTCACGACGTTTAGACCGTTGTACGCTCCGGCCTTCTTCTATATCTGTCTATATTTCTGAGATGACGTATTGTAATTATTTACACTATTTACATTGTTCGGACTGTTGTCCTCATCTTTATTGCCATATTCACGACGTTTAGACCGTTGTACGCTCCGGCCTTCTTCTATATCTGTCTATATTTCTGACATGAGGTATTGTAATTATTTACACTATTTACATTGTTCGGACTGTTGGTCTCATCTTCGTTGCCATATTCACGATGTTGAGACCGTTGTACGCCACGGCCTTCTTCTGTCAATATTTCTGAGATGAGATATTGTAATTATTTACACTATATACATTGTTCGGACTGTTGTCCTCATCTTTATTGCCATATTCACGACGTTTAGACCGTTGTACGCTCCGGCCTTCGTCTATATCTGTATATATTTCTGAGATGAGGTATTGTAATTATTTACACTATTTGCATTGTTCAGACTGTTGTCCTCTGTCTACATTTCTGAGATGAGGTATTGTAATTATTTACACTATGTACATTGTTCAGAGTGTTGTCTTCATCTTCGTTGCCATATTCAAGACATTTAGATCTTTGTACGCCCCAGCCTTCTTTGCCATATTCACAATATTTTGGCTGTTGTACGGTTCAGCCTCTTCAGGTAATATATGTTGGAATTTCAAACTGAACAACAAGGACACATGGCACAGTGGATAAATTGGTTGAATAATCCAAATAGTGATTTGACCCCAATGAGCTTTCTGGTTTTAAATAAACTGCAAAAGAGTGATAAGCCATAAAAAAAAAAAAAAAAAAAAATCAATCATAAAAACCAGGCCTCAAGTGGAATTTGTGTATATGATCTATCACCAAAGACGCTGGAAAATTGACCTGCTCCTCACAAGAATCTAGAAAGTACCTGGCTCCACCTGGCTCCACCCGTCGTACCTAATCTTTATAAGAGTCAGATCAGACTAAAAATATGGATTATTGCTATCATACCTGAGCTGGAGCTGTCAGATCCACACTTTCCTATATTGAAAGTTCAAAAGCCTGGTAGGCAATGAATTAATCTCCACCCTGCAAACCCTTCCCAGATACACCATTGCAAGCCTCTCGCTGCTCTATCACTATTTCTATGATGGGCTACATTCATTGACTCCACTAGCTCAGACATTTACAGTTAAGGCCTATGTACATAGGGGGCAAACTATTGTCATTCATTGCATATTCTATTTGTTAGAAGTTCTATTCAGGCGTCTTATTCGTAAAAGCCACTCCTTAATGGAGAAGATGCCAGAAAGGTTTTTCCCTAATAAATACAAACTTAATATCTTCATATCTGTTTTCATTTCTGAGATTAGGTATTGTAACTATTTACACTATTTACATTGTTTGGACTGTTTTCCTCATGAGTCTGTCTATATTTCTGAGATGAGGTAATATGTACATTATTTACATTATTTGGACTATAGTCCTCATCTTTGTCGCGATATTTATCACGTTTCAGCCGTTGTATGCTCCAGCCTTCTTCAGGTGGTTGGAATGTTGAACTGAACCCTTTATTTCGCTCACTGGGGTAGACTATTCTAGTTCCACATGCCATGTTTGATGGATGTCAGCTATCAGTTATCTCCTGTTAATTTTCCCTCTGAAAGTTCTCCACTGCCTTAACCGGGTATTGAACTCACACTCTTTGGGTCTTGTCACTGGAGCTAACCAATGCCTTTATCCACTGTGCCATGTGTCCTCAAGGTATGTGGAACTAGAACAGTCTACCCCAGTGAGCAAAATAAAGGGTTCAGTTCGACATTGCAACCACCTGAAAAAGGCCAAAGCGTACAACAGCCGAAACGTTGTGATAAATATGGCGACAAAGATGAGGACAATAGTCCGAATAATGTAAAAAATGTTTTCCCCATATTTATTACAATATTCACAACATTTCAGCCATTGTATGCTCCAACCTTGTTCATGTAATATACTATGAAATTTCAAACCAAACTCTTTATTTAGTCTACAAGGGTAGATTGTTCTACTTCCACATGCCAACCAATGCTTTTATCCACTGGGCCATATGTACAAAAGCATTGGTTGAGTAATCCCAAAAAGTGACTTGACTCAAAGAGTTATGAGTTCAGTTCCTGGCCACAGCAGAAGAAACAAAAAATTAGAAAGTTGAGTTACTAAAGGGAATTAACTGAAACTGAGATATCTAAAAAAAAAAAAAAAAAAAGGCAAGGCATGTGGAATTAGAAAAAAGCTACCCCTGTGGACTAAATAAAGTGCTCGGTTGAAAGTTCCAATGTATATCACCTGAAGAAGGTCTGAACATACAATATTTGAAACATTGTGAATATGGCAATAAAGATGAAGACAACAGTCTGAATGATGTAAATAGTGTAAATAGTTACAATACCTCATCTCAGAAGTACAGACAAATCCTGGAGTGTACAATGACTGAAACATTGTGCATATGGCAATAAAGATGTAAAATAATTATCTATTCTTCATAATATGCTCCCCCTTCTTCCATCCTCTCTTATGTTCTTAGAGTGATCTCACTCAGTAACCTTCTACTTTGAGTGGCTCTATGTTCTTGTATCAGGTAAAAAATATTTTTTAAAAATCCTTTTTATAATTGCTTAAGCCACATTGACAATTGTTGTTTATCTTTAAGAAAAAACTCTTTTGATACGTGTCAGTCAGCCATGTGCCATGCATGATACACACTTAGGCGATCATGTATCTTTTGATACATAATTGATGAGGCAGATTTTTTTTCCATGCAGTAGGTTGCCATTTCTTTCTGCAGTAGACCAGTTACCATCCAAGTCTATAGAACTTGGTCTATCCTGCTATTTATCCATAGCTGGGGGGAGAAGAAGAGGATTCATATCTTTCCCAAGGGTATTAGCACATAAGTGAATGTAATGGATTAGACTGGAATTCAAACTTGGTTCTCCAATTCCTCAAGCTCCTACCCATTACTCCAAGGGAGACATAACTCAAAGTGAAACAAATTTTAAAAATACAACTGTGAAATTTTCAACTATTGATCACTTTGATGTGGTGTAATGTTTAGCAAATTGTCTCACTAGAACCATTACAACTGAGTAGTGAGTTCAATCCTCACTGGGTGTTCCCTACTTTCAACCTTGTGCCACACCTAAGCTATGCTTAGCAAATCACTATGAAATTTTCAATTTTGAAAATGCAAAAATGCGACAAACATCATTTAAATAGTCACACAATTTAAAGAGACATAGAATAAACGCAAATCATCACACATGTGAAAGAATTGTATCTTTAGAAAGTAAAAAAAAAAAATTTTGTTTACATAATCTCCAGAATCTATCTTACATGTCTATAAGTCAACCATTCATCCATTCTTAGAATATTCCTACAACATATGGTCTGGTGCCCTTGCTATTTACCTTGAGTTCCTTGATAAGATCCAAATAAGATTCAGCAATAGTATTGGTTCTGGTCTGGTAGCTTGGCTTCAGTCACTTACCCACCTCTGTAAGGTTGCCTCTCTATGCCTTTTCTATAAATACTTTTATGGTAATTAATCTTCACTATGGTACCTAGACTTTTTTAAGTTTAAGTGCAGTCAAAGACTGGCATTGAGATCTCATCAATTTACACTTGAGGTGGTTAGATGTAGGTTAAGTTCTATGCTGACAGTTTCTTTTTTCACACTTTTGAAACTCCCTTCTGGTTCCATGCTTTCCAGCCAACTTTAACCCGCAAAAATTGAAATGCAATGTCAATTGCTATCTACTGTCCTCCTGATTACTTTTCTTTCTTCCCACTCATTATTTATGTTTCTACTCTTGATTCTTGCACACCCTGTAACCCCTTGTGTTTTAGTGGCTTTACTGCGTTGCATGGGATGAACTCTATTTAAAAAAAAAATAAATAAATAATTTTGTCAAAATAGCCTAAAAAAACTAAAATAAAATAAACAAGATGGAATAGAAGGATATTTCACTATTTGGATAAGTTTTTGCATTGTAAAGGGCAGTTTGGAATACCTATTAATAATGGAGTTGCTTCAGATTAAGTCAAATTTTAGTACAGTTGTTTATAAATAAAAGCAAAATAAAGGAACTGTGTCCCAGGTACAATATAACTCCCTGATTATTTGTTTATATTTCTAAGAATGAGGTATTCTATAATTATTTTACAGGTATTGTAATTATTTACATTGTTCGGACTGTTGTCCTCATCTTCGTTGCCATATTCACAACGTTTAGACCGTTGTACGCTCCGGCCTTCTTCTATATCTGTCTATATTTCTGAGATGAGGTATTGTAATTATTTACACTATTTACATTGTTCGGACTATTCTCCTCATCTTCGTTGCCATATTCACAACGTTTAGACCGTTGTACGCTCCAGCCTTCTTCTATATCTGTCTATATTTCTGAGATGAGGTATTGTAATTATTTACACTATTTACATTGTTCGGACTGTTGTCCTCATCTTCGTTGCCATATTCACAACATTTAGACCGTTGTACGCTCCGGCCTTCTTCTATATCTGTCTATATTTCTGAGATGAGGTATTGTAATTATTTACACTATTTACATTGTTCGGACTGTTGTCCTCATCTTCGTTGCCATATTCACAACGTTTAGACCGTTGTACGCTCCGGCCTTCTTCTATATCTGTCTATATTTCTGAGATGAGGTATTGTAATTATTTACACTATTTACATTGTTCGGACTGTTGTCCTCATCTTCGTTGCCATATTCACAACGTTTAGACCGTTGTACGCTCCGGCCTTCTTCTATATCTGTCTATATTTCTGAGATGAGGTATTGTAATTATTTACACTATTTACATTGTTCGGACTGTTGTCCTCATCTTCGTTGCCATATTCACGACGTTTAGACCGTTGTACGCTCCGGCCTTCTTCTATATCTGTCTATATTTCTGAGATGAGGTATTGTAATTATTTACACTATTTACATTGTTCGGACTGTTGTCCTCATCTTTGTTGCCATATTCACGACGTTTAGACCGTTGTACGCTCCGGCCTTCTTCTATATCTGTCTATATTTCTGAGATGAGGTATTGTAATTATTTACACTATTTACATTGTTCGGACTGTTGTCCTCATCTTCGTTGCCATATTCACGACGTTTAGACCGTTGTACGCTCCGGCCTTCTTCTATATCTGTCTATATTTCTGAGATGAGGTATTGTAATTATTTACACTATTTACATTGTTCGGGACTGTTGTCCTCATCTTCGTTGCCATATTCACAACGTTTAGACCGTTGTACGCTCCGGCCTTCTTCTATATCTGTCTATATTTCTGAGATGAGGTATTGTAATTATTTACACTATTTACATTGTTCGGACTGTTGTCCTCATCTTTGTTGCCATATTCACAACGTTTAGACCGTTGTACGCTCCGGCCTTCTTCTATATCTGTCTATATTTCTGAGATGAGGTATTGTAATTATTTACACTATTTACATTGTTCGGACTGTTGTCCTCATCTTTGTTGCCATATTCACAACGTTTAGACCGTTGTACGCTCCGGCCTTCTTCTATATCTGTCTATATTTCTGAGATGAGGTATTGTAATTATTTACACTATTTACATTGTTCGGACTGTTGTCCTCATCTTCGTTGCCATATTCACAACATTTAGACCGTTGTACGCTCCGGCCTTCTTCTATATCTGTCTATATTTCTGAGATGAGGTATTGTAATTATTTACACTATTTACATTGTTCGGACTGTTGTCCTCATCTTTGTTGCCATATTCACGACGTTTAGACCGTTGTACGCTCCGGCCTTCTTCTATATCTGTCTATATTTCTGAGATGAGGTATTGTAATTATTTACACTATATTTACATTGTTGGACTGTTGTCCTCATCTTTGTTGCCATATTCACAACGTTTAGACCGTTGTACGCTCCGGCCTTCTTCTATATCTGTCTATATTTCTGAGATGAGGTATTGTAATTATTTACACTATTTACATTGTTCGGACTGTTGTCCTCATCTTCGTTGCCATATTCACAACGTTTAGACCGTTGTACGCTCCGGCCTTCTTCTATATCTGTCTATATTTCTGAGATGAGGTATTGTAATTATTTACACTATTTACATTGTTCGGACTGTTGTCCTCATCTTCGTTGCCATATTCACAACGTTTAGACCGTTGTACGCTCCAGCCTTCTTCTATATCTGTCTATATTTCTGAGATGAGGTATTGTAATTATTTACACTATTTACATTGTTCGGACTGTTGTCCTCATCTTTGTTGCCATATTCACGACGTTTAGACCGTTGTACGCTCCGGCCTTCTTCTATATCTGTCTATATTTCTGAGATGAGGTATTGTAATTATTTACACTATTTACATTGTTCGGACTGTTGTCCTCATCTTTGTTGCCATATTCACGACGTTTAGACCGTTGTACGCTCCGGCCTTCTTCTATATCTGTCTATATTTCTGAGATGAGGTATTGTAATTATTTACACTATTTACATTGTTCGGACTGTTGTCCTCATCTTCGTTGCCATATTCACAACGTTTAGACCGTTGTACGCTCCGGCCTTCTTCTATATCTGTCTATATTTCTGAGATGAGGTATTGTAATTATTTACACTATTTACATTGTTCGGACTGTTGTCCTCATCTTTGTTGCCATATTCACAACGTTTAGACCGTTGTACGCTCCGGCCTTCTTCTATATCTGTCTATATTTCTGAGATGAGGTATTGTAATTATTTACACTATTTACATTGTTCGGACTGTTGTCCTCATCTTTGTTGCCATATTCACGACGTTTAGACCGTTGTGCCTCCGGCCTTCTTCTATATCTGTCTATATTTCTGAGATGAGGTATTGTAATTATTTACACTATTTACATTGTTGGACTGTTGTCCTCATCTTTGTTGCCATATTCACGACGTTTAGACCGTTTACGCTCCGGCCTTCTTCTATATCTGTCTATATTTCTGAGATGAGGTATTGTAATTATTTACACTATTTACATTGTTCGGACTGTTGTCCTCATCTTTGTTGCCATATTCACAACGTTTAGACCGTTGTACGCTCCGGCCTTCTTCTATATCTGTCTATATTTCTGAGATGAGGTATTGTAATTATTTACACTATTTACATTGTTCGGACTGTTGTCCTCATCTTTGTTGCCATATTCACGACGTTTAGACCGTTGTACGCTCCGGCCTTCTTCTATATCTGTCTATATTTCTGAGATGAGGTATTGTAATTATTTACACTATTTACATTGTTCGGACTGTTGTCCTCATCTTTGTTGCCATATTCACAACGTTTAGACCGTTGTACGCTCCGGCCTTCTTCTATATCTGTCTATATTTCTGAGATGAGGTATTGTAATTATTTACACTATTTACATTGTTCGGACTGTTGTCCTCATCTTTGTTGCCATATTCACAACGTTTAGACCGTTGTACGCTCCGGCCTTCTTCTATATCTGTCTATATTTCTGAGATGAGGTATTGTAATTATTTACACTATTTACATTGTTCGGACTGTTGTCCCTCATCTTTGTTGCCATATTCACGACGTTTAGACCGTTGTACGCTCCGGCCTTCTTCTATATCTGTCTATATTTCTGAGATGAGGTATTGTAATTATTTACACTATTTACATTGTTCGGACTGTTGTCCTCATCTTTGTTGCCATATTCACGACGTTTAGACCGTTGTACGCTCCGGCCTTCTTCTATATCTGTCTATATTTCTGAGATGAGGTATTGTAATTATTTACACTATTTACATTGTTCGGACTGTTGTCCTCATCTTTGTTGCCATATTCACGACGTTTAGACCGTTGTACGCCCGGCCTTCTTCTATATCTGTCTATATTTCTGAGATGAGGTATTGTAATTATTTACACTATTTACATTGTTCGGACTGTTGTCCTCATCTTTGTTGCCATATTCATCTATTTAACGTTTAGACCGTTGTACGCTCCGGCCTTCTTCTATATCTGTCTATATTTCTGAGATGAGGTATTGTAATTATTTACACTATTTACATTGTTCGGACTGTTGTCCTCATCTTTGTTGCCATATTCACGACGTTTAGACCGTTGTACGCTCCGGCCTTCTTCTATATCTGTCTATATTTCTGAGATGAGGTATTGTAATTATTTACACTATTTACATTGTTCGGACTGTTGTCCTCATCTTTGTTGCCATATTCACGACGTTTAGACCGTTGTACGCTCCGGCCTTCTTCTATATCTGTCTATATTTCTGAGATGAGGTATTGTAATTATTTACACTATTTACATTGTTCGGACTGTTGTCCTCATCTTTATTGCCATATTCACGACGTTTAGACCGTTGTACGCTCCGGCCTTCTTCTATATCTGTCTATATTTCTGAGATGAGGTATTGTAATTATTTACACTATTTACATTGTTCGGACTGTTGTCCTCATCTTTGTTGCCATATTCACGACGTTTTAGACCGTTGTACGCCGGCCTTCTTCTATATCTGTCTATATTTCTGAGATGAGGTATTGTAATTATTTACACTATTTACATTGTTCGGACTGTTGTCCTCATCTTTGTTGCCATATTCACGACGTTTAGACCGTTGTACGCTCCGGCCTTCTTCTATATCTGTCTATATTTCTGAGATGAGGTATTGTAATTATTTACACTATTTACATTGTTCGGACTGTTGTCCTCATCTTTGTTGCCATATTCACGACGTTTAGACCGTTGTACGCTCCGGCCTTCTTCTATATCTGTCTATATTTCTGAGATGAGGTATTGTAATTATTTACACTATTTACATTGTTCGGACTGTTGTCCTCATCTTTGTTGCCATATTCACGACGTTTAGACCGTTGTACGCTCCGGCCTTCTTCTATATCTGTCTATATTTCTGAGATGAGGTATTGTAATTATTTACACTATTTACATTGTTCGGACTGTTGTCCTCATCTTTGTTGCCATATTCACAACGTTTAGACCGTTGTACGCTCCGGCCTTCTTCTATATCTGTCTATATTTCTGAGATGAGGTATTGTAATTATTTACACTATTTACATTGTTCGGACTGTTGTCCTCATCTTTGTTGCCATATTCACGACGTTTAGACCGTTGTACGCTCCGGCCTTCTTCTATATCTGTCTATATTTCTGAGATGAGGTATTGTAATTATTTACACTATTTACATTGTTCGGACTGTTGTCCTCATCTTTGTTGCCATATTCACGACGTTTAGACCGTTGTACGCTCCGGCCTTCTTCTATATCTGTCTATATTTCTGAGATGAGGTATTGTAATTATTTACACTATTTACATTGTTCGGACTGTTGTCCTCATCTTTGTTGCCATATTCACGACGTTTAGACCGTTGTACGCTCCGGCCTTCTTCTATATCTGTCTATATTTCTGAGATGAGGTATTGTAATTATTTATTTACACTATTTACATTGTTCGGACTGTTGTCCTCATCTTTGTTGCCATATTCACAACGTTTAGACCGTTGTACGCTCCGGCCTTCTTCTATATCTGTCTATATTTCTGAGATGAGGTATTGTAATTATTTACACTATTTACATTGTTCGGACTGTTGTCCTCATCTTGTTGCCATATTCACAACGTTTAGACCGTTGTACGCTCCGGCCTTCTTCTATATCTGTCTATATTTCTGAGATGAGGTATTGTAATTATTTACACTATTTACATTGTTCGGACTGTTGTCCTCATCTTTGTTGCCATATTCACAACGTTTAGACCGTTGTACGCTCCGGCCTTCTTCTATATCTGTCTATATTTCTGAGATGAGGTATTGTAATTATTTACACTATTTACATTGTTCGGACTGTTGTCCTCATCTTTGTTGCCATATTCACGACGTTTAGACCGTTGTACGCTCCGGCCTTCTTCTATATCTGTCTATATTTCTGAGATGAGGTATTGTAATTATTTACACTATTTACATTGTTCGGACTGTTGTCCTCATCTTTGTTGCCATATTCACGACGTTTAGACCGTTGTACGCTCCGGCCTTCTTCTATATCTGTCTATATTTCTGAGATGAGGTATTGTAATTATTTACACTATTTACATTGTTCGGACTGTTGTCCTCATCTTTGTTGCCATATTCACGACGTTTAGACCGTTGTACGCTCCGGCCTTCTTCTATATCTGTCTATATTTCTGAGATGAGGTATTGTAATTATTTACACTATTTACATTGTTCGGGCTGTTGTCCTCATCTTTATTGCCATATTCACGACGTTTAGACCGTTGTACGCTCCGGCCTTCTTCTATATCTGTCTATATTTCTGAGATGAGGTATTGTAATTATTTACACTATTTACATTGTTCGGACTGATGTCCTCATCTTCGTTGCCATATTCACGACGTTTAGACCGTTGTACGCTCCGGCCTTCTTCTATATCTGTCTATATTTCTGAGATGAGGTATTGTAATTATTTACACTATTTACATTGTTCGGGCTGTTGTCCTCATCTTTATTGCCATATTCACGACGTTTAGACCGTTGTACGCTCCGGCCTTCTTCTATATCTGTCTATATTTCTGAGATGAGGTATTGTAATTATTTACACTATTTACATTGTTCGGACTGTTGTCCTCATCTTCGTTGCCATATTCACGACGTTTAGACCGTTGTACGCTCCGGCCTTCTTCTATATCTGTCTATATTTCTGAGATGAGGTATTTTAATTATTTACACTATTTACATTATTCAGACTGTTGTCCTCATCATCGTTCCCATATTCACGACGTTTAGACCGTTGTACGCTCCGGCCTTCTTCTATATCTGTCTATATTTCTGAGATGAGGTATTGTAATTATTTACACTATTTACATTGTTCGGACTGTTGTCCTCATCTTTATTGCCATATTCACGACGTTTAGACCGTTGTACGCTCCGGCCTTCTTCTATATCTGTCTATATTTCTGAGATGAGGTATTGTAATTATTCACACTATTTACATTGTTCGGACTGTTGTCCTCATCTTCGTTGCCATATTCACAACGTTTAGACCGTTGTACGCTCCGGCCTTCTTCTATATCTGTCTATATTTCTGAGATGAGGTATTGTAATTATTTACACTATTTACATTGTTCGGACTGTTGTCCTCATCTTTGTTGCCATATTCACGACGTTTAGACCGTTGTACGCCCGGCCTTCTTCTATATCTGTCTATATTTCTGAGATGAGGTATTGTAATTATTTACACTATTTACATTGTTCGGACTGTTGTCCTCATCTTTGTTGCCATATTCACGACGTTTAGACCGTTGTACGCTCCGGCCTTCTTCTATATCTGTCTATATTTCTGAGATGAGGTATTGTAATTATTTACACTATTTACATTGTTCGGACTGTTGTCCTCATCTTCGTTGCCATATTCACGACGTTTAGACCGTTGTACGCTCCGGCCTTCTTCTATATCTGTCTATATTTCTGAGATGAGGTATTGTAATTATTTACACTATTTACATTGTTCGGGCTGTTGTCCTCATCTTCGTATTGTAATTATTTACATATTCACGACGTTTAGACCGTTTAGACCGTTGTCTCCGGCCTTCTTCTATATCTGTCTATATTTCTGAGATGAGGTATTGTAATTATTTACACTATTTACATTGTTGGACTGTTGTCCTCATCTTTGTTGCCATATTCACGACGTTTAGACCGTTGTACGCTCCGGCCTTCTTCTATATCTGTCTATATTTCTGAGATGAGGTATTGTAATTATTTACACTATTTACATTGTTCGGACTGTTCTCCTCATCTTTCGTTGCCATATTCACAACGTTTAGACCGTTGTACGCTCCGGCCTTCTTCTATATCTGTCTATATTTCTGAGATGAGGTATTGTAATTATTTACACTATTTACATTGTTCGGACTGTTGTCCTCATCTTTCGTTGCCATATTCACGACGTTTAGACCGTTGTACGCTCCGGCCTTCTTCTATATCTGTCTATATTTCTGAGATGAGGTATTGTAATTATTTACACTATTTACATTGTTCGGGCTGTTGTCCTCATAATTATTGCCATATTCACGACGTTTAGACCGTTGTAAGCTCCGGCCTTCTTCTATATCTGTCTATATTTCTGAGATGAGGTATTGTAATCATTTACACTATTTAAATTGTTCGGCTGTTGTCCTCATCTTTGTTGCCATATTCACGACGTTTAGACCGTTGTACGCTCCGGCCTTCTTCTATATCTGTCTATATTTCTGAGATGAGGTATTCTAATTATTTACACTATTTACATTGTTCGGGACTGTTGTCCTCATCTTTATTTCCATATTCACGACGTTTAGACCGTTGTACGCTCCGGCCTTCTTCTATATCTGTCTATATTTCTGAGATGAGGTATTGTAATTATTTACACTATTTACATTGTTCGGGCTGTTGTCCTCATCTTTATTGCCATATTCACGACGTTTAGACCGTTGTAAGCTCCGGCCATTTCTATATCTGTCTACATTTCTGAGATGAGGTATTGTAATTATTTACACTATTTACATTGTTCGGACTGATGTCCCTCATCTTTGTTGCCATATTCACGACGTTTGTTGTCCTCATCTTTATATTGCCATATTCACGACGTTTAGACCGTTACATTGTACGCTCATCCGGCCACGACGTTTCTTCTATATCTGTCTATATTTCTGAGATGAGGTATTGTAATTATTTACACTATTTACATTGTTCGGGCTGTTGTCCCTCATCTTCGTTGCCATATTCACGACGTTTAGACCGTTGTAAGCTCCGGCCTTCTTCTATATCTGTCTATATTTCTGAGATGAGGTATTGTCATCATTTACACTATTTACATTGTTCGGGCTGTTGTCCTCATCTTTATTGCCATATTCACGACGTTTAGACCGTTGTACTCTCCGGCCTTCTTCTATATCTGTCTATATTTCTGAGATGAGGTATTGTAATTATTTACACAATTTTCATTGTTCAGACTGTTGTCCTCATCTTCGTTGACATATTCACGACGTTTAGTCCGTTGTACGCCCCGGCCTTCTTCTATATCTGTCTATATTTCTGCGATGAGGTATTGTAATTATTTACACTATTTACATTGTTCGGGCTGTTGTCCCTAATCTTTATTGCTATATTCACGACGTTTAGACCGTTGTACGCCTCCGGCCTTTTTCTATATCTGTCTATATTTCTGAGATGAGGTATTGTAATTATTTACACTATTTACATTGTTCAGACTGTTGTCCTCATATTCGTTGCCATATTCACGACGTTTAGACCGTTGTACGTTCATATTTCCGGCCTTCTTCTATATCTGTCTATATTTCTGAGATGAGGTATTTTAATTAT
This sequence comes from Acanthosepion pharaonis, assembly GCA_903632075.3. Classification (NCBI taxonomy): domain Eukaryota; kingdom Metazoa; phylum Mollusca; class Cephalopoda; order Sepiida; family Sepiidae; genus Acanthosepion; species Acanthosepion pharaonis. Next base: position 428,083 of record CAHIKZ030000425.1, read on the forward strand.
TTACACTATATACATTGTTCGGGCTGTTGTCCTCATCTTTATTGCCATATTCCCGACGTTTAGACCGTTGTAAGCTCCGGCCTTCTTCTATATCTGTCTATATTTCTGAGATGAGGTATTGTAATCATTTACACTATTTAAATTGTTCGGGCTGTTGTCCTCATCTTTATTTCCATATTCACGAAGTTTAGACCGTTGTACGCTCCGGCCTGCTTCTATATCTGTCTATATTTCTGAGATGAGGTATTCTAATTATGTACACTATTTACATTGTTCGGGCTGTTGTCCTCATCTTTATTTCCATATTCACGATGTTTAGACCGTTGTACGCTCCGGCCTTCTTCTATATCTGTCTATATTTCTGAGATGAGGTATTGTAATTATTTACACTATTTACATTGTTCGTGCTGTTGTCCTCATCTTTATTGCCATATTCACGACGTTTAGACCGTTGTACGCTCCGGCCTTTTTCTATATCTGTCTATATTTCTGAGATGAGGTATTGTAATTATTTACACTATTTACATTGTTCGTGGTGTTGTCCTCATCTTTATTGCCATATTCACGACGTTTAGACCGTTGTACGCTCCGGCCTTCTTCTATATCTGTCTATATTTCTGAGATGAGGTATTGTAATTATTTACACTATTTACATTGTTCGGGCTGTTGTCCTCATAATTATTGCCATATTCACGACGTTTAGACCGTTGTAAGCTCCGGCCTTCTTCTATATCTGTCTATATTTCTGAGATGAGGTATTGTAATCATTTACACTATTTACATTGTTCGGGCTGTTGTCCTCATCTTTATTGCCATATTCACGACGTTTAGACCGTTGTACGCCCGGCCTTCTTCTATATCTGTCTATATTTCTGAGATGAGGTATTGTAATTATTTACACTATTTACATTGTTCGGGCTGTTGTCCTCATCTTTATTTCCATATTCACGACGTTTAGACCGTTGTACGCTCCGGCCTTCTTCTATATCTGTCTATATTTCTGAGATGAGGTATTGTAATTATTTACACTATTTACATTGTTCGGACTGTTGTCCTCATCTTTATTGCCATATTCACGACGTTTAGACCGTTGTACGCCCGGCCTTTCTTCTATATCTGTCTATATTTCTGAGATGAGGTATTGTAATTATTTACACAATTTTCATTGTTCAGACTGTTGTCCTCATCTTCGTTGACATATTCACGACGTTTAGTCCGTTGTACGCCCCGGCCTTCTTCTATATCTGTCTATATTTCTGCGATGAGGTATTGTAATTATTTACACTATTTACATTGTTCGGGCTGTTGTCCTCATCTTTATTGCCATATTCACGACGTTTAGACCGTTGTACGCTCCGGCCTTTTTCTATATCTGTCTATATTTCTGAGATGAGGTATTGTAATTATTTACACTATTTACATTGTTCAGACTGTTGTCCTCATCTTCGTTGCCATATTCACGACGTTTAGACCGTTGTACGCTCCGGCCTTCTTCTATATCTGTCTATATTTCTGAGATGAGGTATTTTAATTATTTACACTATATACATTGTTCGGGCTGTTGTCCTCATCTTTATTGCCATATTCACGACGTTTAGACCGTTGTACGCTCCGGCATTCTTCTATATCTGTCTATATTTCTGAGATGAAGTATTGTAATTATTTACACTGTTTACATTATTCGGACTGTTGTACTCATCTTTATTACCATATTCACGACGTTTTGTCCGTTGTACTCTCCGGCCTTCTTCTATATCTGTCTATATTTCTGAGATGAGGTATTGTAATTATTTACACTATTTACATTGTTCGGGCTGTTGTCCTCATCTTCGTTGACATATTCACGACGTTTAGACCGTTGTACCCTCCGGCCTTCTTCTATATATGTCTATATTTCTGAGATGAGGTATTGTAATTATTTACACTATTTACATTGTCCGGACTGTTGTCCCTCATCTTTATTGCCATATTCACGACGTTTAGACCGTTGTACGCTCCGGCCTTCTTCTATATCTGTCTATATTTATGAGATGAGGTATTGTAATCATTTACACTATTTACATTGTTCAGACTGTTGTCCTCATCATCGTTGCCATATTCACGACGTTTAGACCGTTGTACGCCCGGCCTTCTTCTATATCTGTCTATATTTCTGAGATGAGGTATTGTAATTATTTACACTATTTACATTGTTCGGGCTGTTGTCCTCATCTTTATTTCCATATTCACGACGTTTAGACCGTTGTACGCTCCGGCCTTCTTCTATATCTGTCTATATTTTGAGATGAGGTATTGTAATTATTTACACTATTTACATTGTTCGGACTGTTGTCCTCATCTTCGTTGCCATATTCACGACGTTTAGACCGTTGTAAGCTCCGGCCTTCTTCTATATCTGTCTATATTTCTGAGATGAGGTATTGTAATCATTTACACTATTTACATTGTTCGGGCTGTTGTCCTCATCTTTATTGCCATATTCACGAAGTTTAGACCGTTGTACGCTCCGGCCTGCTTCTATATCTGTCTATATTTCTGAGATGAGGTATTCTAATTATGTACACTATTTACATTGTTCGGGCTGTTGTCCTCATCTTTATTTCCATATTCACGACGTTTAGACCGTTGTACGCTCCGGCCTTCTTCTATATCTGTCTATATTTCTGAGATGAGGTATTGTAATTATTTACACTATTTACATTGTTCGGGTTGTTGTCCTCATCTTTATTGCCATATTCACGACGTTTAGACCGTTGTACGCTCCGGCCTTCTTCTATATCTGTCTATATTTCTGAGATGAGGTATTGTAATTATTTACACTATTTACATTGTTCGGGCTGTTGTCCTCATCTTTATTGCCATATTCACGACGTTTAGACCGTTGTACGCTCCGGCCTTTTTCTATATCTGTCTATATTTCTGAGATGAGGCATTGTAATTATTTACACTATTTACATTGTTCAGACTGTTGTCCTCATCTTCGTTGCCATATTCACGACGTTTAGACCGTTGTACGCTCCGGCCTTCTTCTATATCTGTCTATATTTCTGAGATGAGGTATTTTAATTATTTACACTATTTACATTGTTCGGGCTGTTGTCCTCATCTTTTATTGCCATATTCACGACGTTTAGACTGTTGTACGCTACGTTTAGACCGGCATTCTTCTATATCTGTCTATATTTCTGAGATGAAGTATTGTAATTATTTACACTGTTTACATTATTCGGACTGTTGTACTCATCTTTATTGCCATATTCACGACGTTTAGACCGTTGTACGCTCCGGCCTTCTTCTATATCTGTCTATATTTCTGAGATGAGGTATTGTAATTATTTACACTATTTACATTGTTCGGGCTGTTGTCCTCATCTTCGTTGACATATTCACGACGTTTAGACCGTTGTACCCTCCGGCCTTCTTCTATATATGTCTATATTTCTGAGATGAGGTATTGTAATTATTTACACTATTTATATTGTTCGGACTGTTGTCCTCATCTTTATTGCCATATTCACGACGTTTAGAACGTTGTAAGCTCCGGCCTTCTTCTATATCTGTCTATATTTATGAGATTAGGTATTGTAATCATTTACACTATTTACATTGTTCAGACTGTTGTCCTCTTCATCGTTGCCATATTCACGACGTTTAGACCGTTGTACGCTCCGGCTTTCTTCTATATCTGTCTATATTTCTGAGATGAGGTATTGTAATTATTTACACTATTTACATTGTTTAGACTGTTTCCTCATCTTTATTGCCATATTCACGACGTTTAGACCGTTGTACGCTCCGGCCTTTTTCTATATCTGTCTATATTTCTGAGATGAGGTATTGTAATTATTCACACTATTTACATTGTTCGTTCTGTTGTCCTCATCTTTATTGCCATATTTACGACATTTAGACCGTTGTACGCTCCGGCCTTCTTCTATATCTGTCTATATTTCTGAGATGAGGTATTGTAATTATTTACAATATTTACATTGTTCGGGCTGTTGTCCTCATAATTATTGCCATATTCACGACGTTTAGACCGTTGTAAGCTCCGGCCTTCTTCTATATCTGTCTATATTTCTGAGATGAGGTATTGTAATCATTTACATTATTTACATTGTTCGGGCTGTTGTCCTCATCTTTATTGCCATATTCACGAAGTTTAGACCGTTGTATGCTCCGGCCTGCTTCTATATCTGTCTATATTTCTGAGATGAGGTATTCTAATTATGTACACTATTTACATTGTTCGGGCTGTTGTCCTCATCTTTATTTCCATATTCACGACGTTTAGACCGTTGTACGCTCCGGCCTTCTTCTATATCTGTCTATATTTCTGAGATGAGGTATTGTAATTATTTACACTATTTACATTGTTCGGGTTGTTGTCCTCATCTTTGTTGCCATATTCACGACGTTTAGACCGTTGTTGCATTTCCGGCCTTCTTCTATATCTGTCTATATTTCTGAGATGAGGTATTGTAATTATTTACACAATTTTCATTGTTCAGACTGTTGTCCTCATCTTCGTTGACATATTCACGACGTTTAGTCCATTGTACGCCCCGGCCTTCTTCTATATCTGTCTATATTTCTGCGATGAGGTATTGTAATTATTTACACTATTTACATTGTTCGGGCTGTTGTCCTCTTCTTTATTGCCATATTCACGACGTTTAGACCGTTGTACGCTCCGGCCTTTTTCTATATCTGTCTATATTTCTGAGATGAGGTATTGTAATTATTTACACTATTTACATTGTTCAGACTGTTGTCCTCATCTTCGTTGCCATATTCACGACGTTTAGACCGTTGTACGCTCCGGCCTTCTTCTATATCTGTCTATATTTCTGAGATGATTTTTTTAATTATTTACACATATATACATTGTTCGGGCCTTCTTCTATATCTGTTGTCCTCATCTTTATTGCCATATTCACGACGTTTAGACCGTTGTACGCTCCGGCATTCTTCTATATCTGTCTATATTTCTGAGATGAAGTATTTTAATTATTTACACTGTTTACATTATTCGGACTGTTGTACTCATCTTTATTGCCATATTCACGACGTTTAGACCGTTGTACTCTCCGGCCTTCTTCTATATCTGTCTATATTTCTGAGATGAGGTATTTTAATTATTTACACTATTTACATTGTTCGGGCTGTTGTCCTCATCTTCGTTGACATATTCACGACGTTTAGACCGTTGTACGCTCCGGCCTTCTTCTATATATGTCTATATTTCTGAGATGAGGTATTGTAATTATTTACACTATTTACATTGTTCGGACTGTTGTCCTCATCTTTATTGCCATATTCACGACGTTTAGACCGTTGTAAGCTCCGGCCTTCTTCTATATCTGTCTATATTTATGAGATGAGGTATTGTAATCATTTACACTATTTACATTGTTCAGACTCTTGTCCTCATCTTCGTTGCCATATTCACGACGTTTAGACCGTTGTACGCTCCGGCCTTCTTCTATATCTGTCTATATTTCTGAGATGAGGCATTGTAATTATTTACACTATTTACATTGTTCGGACTGTTGGCCTCATCTTTGTTGCCATATTCACGACGTTTAGACCGTTGTAAGCCCGGCCTTCTTCTATATCTGTCTATATTTATGAGATGAGGTATTGTAATTATTTACACTATTTACATTGTTCAGACTCTTGTCCTCATCTTCGTTGCCATATTCACGACGTTTAGACCGTTGTACCCTCCGGCCTTCTTCTATATATGTCTATATTTTTGAGATGAGGTATTGTAATTATTTACACTATTTACATTGTTCGGACTGTTGTTCTCATCTTTATTGCCATATTCACGACGTTTAGACCGTTGTAAGCTCCGGCTTTCTTCTATATCTGTCTATATTTATGAGATGAGGTATTGTAATCATTTTACACTATTTACATTGTTTTCTTGTCCTCATCTTCGTTGCCATTTATTCACGACGTTTAGACCGTTGTACGCCCGGCCTTCTTCTATATCTGTCTATATTTCTGAGATGAGGCATTGTAATTATTTACACTATTTACATTGTTCGGGGCTGTTGTCCTCATCTTTATTGCCATATTCACGACGTTTAGACCGTTGTACGCCCGGCCTTCTTCTATATCTGTCTATATTTCTGAGATGAGGTATTGTAATTATTTACACTATTTACATTGTTCGGAGTGTTGTCCTCGTCTTCGTTGACATATTCACGACGTTTAGACCGTTGTACCCTCCGGACTTCTTCTATATATGTCTATATTTCTGAGATGAGGTATTGTAATTATTTACACTATTTACATTGTTCGGGCTGTTGTCCTCATCTTTATTGCCATATTCACGACGTTTAGACCGTTGTACGCTCCGGCCTTCTTCTATATCTGTCTATATTTCTGAGATGAGGTATTGTAATTATTTACACTATTTACATTGTTCGGGCTGTGGTACTCATCTTTATTGCCATATTCACGACGTTTAGACCGTTGTACGCTCCGGCCTTTTTCTATATATGTCTATATATCTGTGACGAGGTATTGTAATTATTTACACTATTTACATTGTTCGGGCTGTTGTCCTCATCTTCATTGCCATATTCACGGCGTTTAAACCGTTGTACGCTCCGGCCTTCTTCTATATCTGTCTATATTTATGAGATGAGGTATTGTAATCATTTACACTATTTACATTGTTCAGACTCTTGTCCTCATCTTCGTTGCCATATTCACGACGTTTAGACCGTTGTACGCTCCGGCCTTCTTCTATATCTGTCTATATTTCTGAGATGAGGCATTGTAATTATTTACACTATTTACATTGTTCGGACTGTTGTCCTCATCTTTATTGCCATATTCACGACGTTTAGACCGTTGTACGCTCCGGCCTTCTTCTATATCTGTCTATATTTCTGAGATGAGGTATTGTAATTATTTACACTATTTACATTGTTCGGGCTGTTGTCCTCATCATCGTTGCCATATTCACGACGTTTAGACCGTTGTACGCTCCGGCCTTTTTCTATATATGTCTATATTTCTGAGATGAGGTATTGTAATTATTTACACTGTTTACATTATTCGGACTGTTGTACTCATCTTTATTGCCATATTCACGACGTTTAGACCGTTGTACGCTCCGGCCTTCTTCTATATCTGTCTATATTTCGGAGATGAAGTATTCTAATTATTTACACTATTTACATTGTTCAGACTGTTGTCCTCATCTTCGTTGACATATTCACGACGTTTAGACCGTTGTACGCTCCGGCCTTCTTCTATATCTGTCTATATTTCTGAGATGAGGTATTGTAATTATTTACACTATTTACATTGTTCAGACTGTTGTCCTCATCTTCGTTGACATATTCACGACGTTTAGACCGTTGTACGCTCCGGCCTTCTTCTATATCTGTCTATATTTTTGAGATGAGGTATTGTAATTATTTACACTATTTACATTGTTCGGGCTGTTGTCCTCATCTTTATTGCCATATTTACGACGTTTGGGCCGTTGTATCCCCGGCCTTCTTCTGGTGACTGGAATTTCAAACCGAACCCTTTATTTCGTCCACCGGGGTAGTCTCTGCTAGTTCCACGTGCCATGTCTCTTTCGGATGTCTCAGTAATCTCCCTTTAATTCAACTCGCCAAGGTTTTTTTTTTATTTCCACCACTATAAGAGCCATGTATTGAACTAACTAATCTTTAGGTTAAGTCACTGGTTCCGACCAACGCTTTTATCGACTGGGGCATTGACCCAAAGAGATTTAGAGTTCAATACCTGGCTACTGCAGTGCTGAACAAAAGCTTGGACAGTTGAGTTCGAAGGAGATTATCGAGATATCCATAAGAGGTATGTTAGGTGGAACTAGCACAATCTACCCTTGTGGAAGAAATAAAGTGTTTTGTTCGAAATTCCAATCACTTGAAGAAGGCCGGAACGTACAACGGCCGAAACGACGTGAATACGGCTATAAAGATGAGGGCAACAGTCCGAACAATGTAAATAGTGTAAATAATTACAATACCTCATCTCAGAAATATAGACAGATATAGAAGAAGGCCGGAACGTACAACGGCCGAAACGACGTGAATATCGCAATAAAGATGAGGACAACAGTCCGAACAATGTAAATAGTGTAATTAAGTAGTAGTAAGGATAAAAATATAGTAAAATAAAGAAGAAGAAAAAAAAAACACGGAAGAAGAAGTAATATCAAAAAAAGCTGCTTAATTAATGAAAAAGAAAAATGAAAAAGAAATACTAGGAAGAAGAAAAATGAGGATGGAACACGAAGAATAAGAAAAATGACTCAGAAGCAGAAAGAAGAAGAAATAAGACGTAGGGTGAAAAAACGAAGGAAGAAAAAGGAAGAAGATAAATGAGAAAAAACAAGTCAGAGGAAAATCGCTTAAAACTTGGAAGAAGAAAAAATCAAAAGAAAAACCTACGAAGAAATATGAGGCGAATAAGGAAAAGAAAAAGATTCCTAAACAGTCACTCTGAAGTACCAGGAAAAAAAAAGAAGCTAGAATGCCTAAAAGATAAGAATGCGCTCTTATCAAAATGTGCCAATATTTTATTCATCCAATGGTTGCCATATCGTGTCAAAAATTTCTAACAAAATAACCGTAAACGTACACAGGCTTTCTTTCTTTCTTTAACATATCTCGATTAAAAATGGTTGTTGGTGCGAGAAATGAAAGATTGTTTTTTTTTTTTCTTTTAGCAATTTGTGTCCATAATTCTTCATGTCCTTTTTTTTCTATTTTTTTTTTTTATTCCTTTGACTAATTTATTTGGACCAAAATGACACAAGCTGTATTTTAGTGAGGTCAAACTTTGCAAATCTCATACGATTAATGCTATCAATTCTGGCTTCGTTACTTTTAATGGATGGCATTTCGTTCGCATTGATGCATTCAAGTATTTCTTCTTTGTTTTTCATTCGTGCTTTGCTTTTAATCTTTCTACTCTTCATCGTATCTTTGTTCTTTCCTTTTCTTATTGTCGTTCATTCTTAATGCCACTTATATTTTTTTCCTTTCTTTCTAACATTCCTTCCATTCTGATGCATACATTCTTTCTTTCTTTCTTTCTTTCTTTCTTTCTTTCTTTCTTTCTTTCTTTCCCTGTTGGCTTTTCTGCTTTTTCAATGGTGTTTTATTGTTGCTTTTCACTGTCTTTCTTCGTTTACTTTCCAGTCGTTTGTTATCTTTATTCTATCTTTTCGTTCTGTTTCCTTCCTTCCTCCCTCCGTCCCTTCCTTCCATCATTCCTTCCTTCCTCCCTCCCTCCCTTCCTTCTATCCATCTATCCTCCTTATTTCTTTTTTTCCATACATACATACATACTCTTTCCTTCCTTTCTTCCTTACTTCCTTCGTTCCTTCCATACATCTTTACTCCTTTCTTTCCTCCCTTCCTTCCTTCTGTCTATTCGTTGTTCCTTACATACATCCTTACTCCTTTCCTTTCCTTCCTTCCTTCCTTCCTTCCTTACATCTTTACTCTTTTCTTTCCTCCCTCCCTTCCTTCTGTCCATTCGTCGTTCCTTACATACATCCTTACTCATTTCTTTCTTTCTTTCTTTCTTTCTTTCTTTCCTTCCTCCTTGCCTTCCTTCATTCCTTTCTTCCTTCCTTCCTTCTATCCACCCATACTCTCTCTTTCTTTCCTTCCATATATACATACATACTCCTTCCTTCCTTCCTTCCTTCCTTTTTTCCTTCCTTCCTTCCTTCCTTCCTTCCTTTTTTCCTTCCGTCCGTCCGTCCTTTCTTCCTTCCTTCTTTCCTTCCTTCCTTCCATACATCTTTACTCTTTTCTTCCCCCCTCCCTTCCTTCTGTCCATTCGTCGTTCCTTACATACATCCTTACTCATTTCTTTCTTTCTTTCTTTCTTTCTTTCTTTCTTCCTTTCTTCCTCACCTTCCTTCATTCCTTTCTTCCTTCCTTCCTTCTATCCACCCATACTCTTTCTTTCTTTCCTTCCATATATACATACATACTCCTTCCTTCCTTCCTTTTTTCCTTCCGTCCGTCCGTCCTTCCTTCCTTCCTTCCTTCCATACATCTTTACTCCTTTCTTTCCTCCATCCCTTCCTTCTGTCCATTTGTCGTTCCTTACATACATCCTTACTCATTTCCTTCCTTCCTTCCTTCCTTCCTTTCCTTCCTTCCTTCCTTCCTTCCTTACATCTTTACTCTTTTCTTTCCTCCCTCCCTTCCTTCTGTCCATTCGTCGTTCCTTACATACATCCTTACTCATTTCTTTCTTTCTTTCTTTCTTTCTTTCTTTCCTTCCTTCCTTCCTTCCTTTCTTCCTTCCTTCCTTGCTTCCCTCCCTCCGTCCCTCCGTACGTCAGTCCTTCCTTCTTACTCCTTTGTTTCCTTCCATCTATCATTTCTTCCTCCAATCTTCCTTTTGTTCCGTTCATTTTCCTTCTTTTTCTTCCTTCACCCTTTCATTCACTCCATGCTTTCTTCTGTCTTTCCTTTCTTCCTTTTTTCCTTCATCATTCCATTTTCCATTCCTTCCATCCTTCCTCCCGCCCTTCTTCCTTTCTTTCTTTCCTTGATTTCTTCCATTCTCCTTCACTTCCATACATCTTTCCTTGCTGCTGTCTTTCTTTCATTCTTTATTTCCTTCTCTCCTTCCATTTTACGCTTCATTCCTTCTTTCTTCCTTATACGATTCTTTCCTTCCAGTCATCCAACTTTCTTTCCTTTCTTTACTTTCGTCCTTCTTTCCTTCCTTATATCCATTTTCCTTCCTCCTTCCCTTCCTCTATCGTTCTTTCTTTCTTTCTTTCTTTTTTCTTTCTTTCTTTCTTTCTTTCTTTCTTTCTTTCTTTCTTTCGTTCGTTCTTAACGTTCCATCTTTCCTTCCTTCCATCCGCCCGGCCTTCCGTCCAACATTTCATCATTCCTTCCTTCCATCCTCCCTTCCTGCTTTCCTTTCATCATTCGAGCCTTCATTTCATCCATCTTTTCTTCATTCCTTCCCTATTTCTTTCCTCTTTTTTCTTTCTTTCTTTTTTCTTTTTTCTTTCTTAACTTTCCTTCCTTCCTTCCTTCTATTCTTCCATGCTTCTTTCCTTCATCCATTTATTTCTTACATCATTTCTTCTTTATTTCATGCTTTCCTTCATTCTTTCTTTCTGTCTTTTAATCCTTCTTAATTTCCTTCCTTCCTTCCTTCTTTCCTTCTTTTTTCCTTCCTGCCTAACTTCTTCTTTCTTTCCTTATTTTAGGAAAGAAAGAAAAAGAAAAAGCGAAAAAGAAAGATTTAAAAAAAAGAACGCAAATGTGAAAAAGAAAGAAAGAAAAAACATAGAAAGAAAGAAAGGCCGACAGAAAGAAAGAAAGAAAGAAAGAAAGAAAGAAAGAAAGAAAGAAAGAAAGAAAGACAAATAAGCTGACGGAAATAAAGAAAGAAGTAAATAAAAAAGAAAGAAAGAGAAAGAAAGAAAAAGAAAGGTGAGAAAAAGAAAGAGAAGTAAAGAAAGAAAGAAAGAAAGGCAGACAGAAAGAAAGAAAGAAAAAGAAAGAAAGAAAGAAAGAAAGAAAGAAAGAACGAAAGAGGGAAAAAGAAAGAAAGAAAACACAGAATGAAAGAAATACACACAGAAAGAAAGAAAGGCAGAAAGGCAGAAAGAAAGAAAGAAAGAAAGACAAAAAAGCTGGCGGAAATAAAGAAAGAAGTAAATAAAAAAGAAACAAAGAGAAAGAAAGAAAGAAAAAGAAAGAAAGAAAAATTAACGAAAGAGCGAAAAAGAAAGAAAGAAAAAAAACATGTATAATGAAAGTTTTCAAGCTAACAGTGAGAAACAAAAAAGACGAAAAGAAAGGAAGAAATACACATAGAAATAAAGAAAGGCTGAAAGGCAGAAAGAAAAAAAGACAAATAAGCTGGCGGAAATAAAGAAAGAAGCAAATAAAAAAGAAATAAAGAGAAAGAAAGAAAGAAAAAGAAAGAAAGAAAAATTAACGAAAGAGCGAAAAAGAAAGAAAGAAAAAAACATATATAATGAAAGTTTTCAAGCTAACAGTGAGAAACAAAAAAGACGAAAAGAAAGGAAGAAATACACATAGAAAGAAAGAAAGGCTGAAAGGCAGAAAGAAAGAAAGAAAGAAAGAAAGACAAATAAGCTGACGGAAATAAAGAAAGAAGCAAATAAAAAAGAAACAAAGAGAAAGAAAGAAAGAAAAAGAAAGAAAGAAAAATGAACGAAAGAGCGAAAAAGAAAGAAAGAAAAAAACATGTATAATGAAAGTTTTCAAGATAACAGTGGGAAACAAAAAAGACGAAAAGAAAGGAAGAAATACACATAGAAAGAAAGAAAGGCAGAAAGAAAGAAAGAAAGAAAGACAAATAAGCTGACGGAAATAAAGAAAGAAGGAAATAAAAAAGAAAGAAAGAGAAAGAAATAAAGAAAAAGAAAGAAAGAAAAATGAAAGTAAGATCGAAAAAGAAAGAAAGAAAAAAACATATATAATGAAAGTTTTCAAGCTAACAAAAAAGACGAAAAGAAAGGAAGAAATACACATAGAAACAATCAAACGCAGAAAGGAAGTAAAAAGAAAGAAACAATAAACCGACGGAAAGAAAGAAACAAAGAAACAAAGAAAGAAAGAAAACAGAGAAAGTATGTTGAAAGCTGTCAAGCAAACAGCGAGAAACAAAAAGAAAGAAGAGAAAGAAGAAGTAAAGAAAGAAATACACACAAAATGCAGAAAGAATGAATGAACGTCAGACAGACAGAAAGAAAGAAAAAAGAAAGAAAAAGCAAGAAAATAAAACGGACCTAAAGAAAGAAAGAAAAAGAAAGACATTCAGAAAGAAAGATTAGATTCACAGGAATAAAACCATGGCAGAAAGAAAAATGAAAAATAGAAAGACTGAAAGAAAGAATAATTAAATGAAAAAATCATAATGAAAATGAAACCATAAAATGAAAGCATCGAACATGAAAGGAAGGAATACAAAAGGAAGAAAGAAAAAGGAAAGAAAGACAAAATCAATAAATAAATAAAAGAAAGAAAGACAACAGAAAGAAAATAATAAAGAAAGAAAATAGCAAGGAAGGAGGAAAGACAAAAATAAAGTAAGACAAAAGAAAGAAAGAAAGAAGAAAGAAATAAAATAAGAAATAAAGAAAAAAGAATGGAGAGAAGGAAGGAAGAAAAAAGACAAAAGAAAGAAAGAAAAATAAAAGAAAGATAAAGGAAAGAAAGGAAGGACAAAGGAAAAAAAATAAAAAAAAGAATGAAATTAAAGAAAAAAGAAAGGTTAAAGCAGCGAACAGAAAGAAATATACGTAATTAAAATAAAACAAAAAAACACAAGAAAGAAGGAAATAAAAACGAATAATGCATTATAAAAATAAATATAAAGAATAAATAAAAGTATTGCACGATTAAAGGAAATATGAAGGTAGAAGGAAGGATACAAGGAAGGAAAAAAGACGGAGAGAAGGTGGGAAATGAATTAAGAAACGAAGAAAGAAATGATGTATGGATGGAATGAAAGAAAGAAGGAAGGAAGAAAAAATAAGGAAAGAAAGGAGTTAGCCAAGAAGGAAAAAAGAAGGAAAGAAAGAAGGAAGGAAATTAAGAAGGATTAAAAGACAGAAAGAAAGAATGAAGGGAAGCAGGAAAGAAACGAAGGAATGATGTAAGAAATAAATGAATGAAGGAAAGAATAAACACAATTTTTTTTAAAAATTAATCAGTTTGTCTGACGATCGCGAAAGCGTGAAACCCAGGGTCACAAAATCACATCTATCCAAGTATATATATATATATATATATATATATATATATATATATATATATATATATATATTCTTTGGCGTGGGTGATTTTAGTGGTCGGGTATTGTAGAGAACTTTTTTGAAAACCCCACACCTCCATTCACAATAAATAAAAATTTAAACTGACACTCTAAAATGTGATCTATGTACTCAAAGGCACAAAATGCAAGAAGGAGATTTCCTGATATTGAGTTGTCGACCCCAGCGTGCGGAACCATTGGAAAGTCCATGAAAAATAGTACCGGTCCTTGTGAGCGAAATTGGGGAGGCGGAACACTTGAGGGTCGTCGATAGCTGTGCCGAGGGATTGAGCCTGCTGGCCTTGTTCAAATTGTTCATCACGCTAGATAACACGCTCTTTCCCATAAACTGTAACTAAGGTCTGCTGAGCCTAGTTACAGTATAAACAGCAGGAATCACTTCAAGTCTACCGGATCCTTATCCAAATAATCCGAGTCCTCCAACAACAACTGGGATTATTGATGTTCTCATGTGCCACATTTTTGTGATTTCCATTTCAATTTTGTATTTTGATCGTTTTTAAAGAACTTCAAAGTTATATTATGATCTGCAAGGACTGCCTTATTAATAAGAAAGCTCATCCTGTTCTTGGGATTTTTAAACACGATGCCATTTATGATTAGCTTTGATTCTTCTGTCTTTAGATTCTTTTAGATTCTTCTGTCTTTAGATTCTTCTGTCTTTAGATTCGTCTGTCTTTAGATTCTTCTGTCTTTAGATTCTTCTGTCTTTAGATTCGTCTGTCTTTAGATTCTTCTGTCTTTAGATTCTTCTGTCTTTAGATTCTTCTGTCTTTAGATATTGAAATTCGAATGAAATAATAAGTGATAATAAGTTTTTCTTCAAAACTCCTTGCTGGTAATAATTTTTTCCAAAAATGTATTACTGATATTAAAATCTATTTTTAAACTTTCATAATGTTTTGCTTACAGCTTGGGCCTTAACTATTTACCCATATCTGCCATTATTTACACACACACACAGACACACACACACACACACAGAGACACACACACACACAGACACACACACACACACACACACACATATATATATATATATATATATATATATATGTGTGTGTGTGTGTGTGTGTATCAGCCAAGCACTTAACAACAGAGTTGCCCTTCACAAAAGCAACAACAAATTAGCCGACAACAGTCAAATGGGAACAAATGCACAATTATACATTTTATTCACAACTGGATAACTATAGATGTAGAACATGTCCAGTGGATTGATGAATACCGTAAATCGCCATGATTAATACGTATTTTTGTCTAGAAAATAATAAGCAAAATTAGGGGTGCGTATTATGCACAGTTACAAACATATCTTTCAAAACTTACCGATTCATAAGTCGATTTCAGTTGCACAATGACGATTCACCACAAACATACAAAAGTTTGGCACTAACATCCGGCGATTGGGACCCCATAAGAATGTCAAATACAATCATATATACCTAACAATACTTACAATTCTAAAATAAAATAGGAATTATCATTAAACTAAATTAGACTAATATTATTCTCTGTTTAAAATCATTTATTAATAAGAGTAAAACGCTGGTCGTGATGAAATTGGAGAGGTACATTTTATAGGGTTGGATTACCAAACAAGGGTTGCGTATTAAGCGTGAGTAGAAGCATCTGTGCGTATTATAGATGAAGGCGTATTATATATGGGGAATTATGGAAGTTCGATAGGGATCAGGGGAGAATGTGTGGCCGCCGTCTTGAAATCCCTTTTCCTCTCTGTTGTTCTAGAAATTTCTGATCAAAGGTCATAACTTGTTTCTCATCAATTGAGAAAGTTAAGACTGTTTTTATGACGTCCGTCGCAATACCTTCCATTTGAAGTCTGATGTTTGACAGGTGTTCGACGGGAATCTACCTCTAGATATATGGTTAGTTCTAGCTTACGATTGCCACCCACCGCCACAACTGTGCCTTTTTCTCGAGTCTTTGGTTGTTTATTGAGTTTGACTTGAATACATTGAGCGAGTTCGAACTTGCCCAATAAAACATTGAGTGAATCGACTGTCATTTGATTTACTATCTGGAAGGCGAGAAGGACGTAACTGATTTGCGTGTCTAACTCATATAGATGCCTACACATCAATATCATCGATGGCGATTTTGGCCAGTGTATTATTTTTATTCCCCTTTACAGTAACCCTTGGTAAGTACAGGTTGTCCTGGTACAAATTAATGAGGGAGCACTCAATGCTGGCGGTAAAATTGTTTTTTTTTTTTCATCTAGGGAGCGAGTTAACTCCGCTTTTATGACGTCAGTCTTAACAGCAAGATACTGTTAAATAAATAAACAGAACGTCTGCACAGATACGGGTATCCACTAAAATGAGTAATGCAATCAATAAAACTAGTTCTAAACAGTACTCTTCTTAATAAAATATTCTCAGTACTGAAAAATACGTTAATGGAATGGCTTTCAACTGGCGATTACAATATTCTCGCCGCTAGAGATTAATAAAGAAATTAATAACGCTTCACGCTCATAAAAATGCGCCCGACTCATGCTCTGGTCAGTCACACGATTCACGGATGACCCGCGGAAACTTGAACGATACCAAAATTGATTTAAACAGGATTTTTTTTTTTTCAAAAAGAATTGCTGTTTAACACTCCAAGATGAAACTAACTTGAAAGAAGAGAGTTTAAGGATGTTTTTGATATTGGCGTTTATAAGATATCCTGATGGCAAAGTAATAAACCAATCTACTTAAATCCCTCGTCTAACCAACCTGCTGCCATTTTTTCTACAAGTTAATCGGTGAGTGGCAGATTGCTCGTAAAATCCTTTAATTCCAAAGACTTTTCTCAAATAAAATTCAACTACGATGCCGCATTGAAAAGAATGAACTGAATTAATTTACAAGCAAGATCGCGCATGAACGAAATCCCTCAAAGAATGAAACCTATTTCGGATTTAATCCACGTTTCAACAAAAAAAAGAAATGTGGACAGATTGACTTTCAGTTTAATCGAAAAGCACTTCCGTTAATCTCGTTCATTATGAAAGGACTTTCAGCACGAACTTTCACAAGGAAAATGTATTTCAAATGGTGAAGAAAAAAAAGAAGACTAATGAAAAGTTCTAAAGGTTATAAGGGTTTGTTTCTCAGCCATCACGTCAGTGTAAGCGTAAAGAATATTTGACGTAGAATATGATATATTCTGAAGAAGGATGAGAGTTTGGTCTTATCGAAGCTAAATCTGACAAGTAAAAAATCAACCTTTCAGAAGAAATGCCATGAGAGAAAGTTGTCGGTCAATTATCTTGCATATGTGATACATGCGTAGGCGATCATGTATCTTTCGATATATGATTGACGGGCAGATTTTTTTCTCGCAGTAGGCTGCCATTTCTTTCTGCAGTAGACCAGTTGCCATCCAAGGCTATAAAACATATCTGTCCGGTTATTTACCCATAGATGGAAGAAGAAGAGGATTCATAAATTTCCCAAGGATATTAGTGAATATGATGGATTCGACTGGAACTCGAACTCGGCTCTCCGATTCCTCAATCCAAGCCTCTATCCATTACTCTTCCGGGAAAATCTAGAAGAGGATTCATACCTTTCCAAAGGCTATTAGCACGTAAGTGAATGTAATGGATTCGACTGGAACTCGAACTCGGCTCTCTGATTTCTGAATCCGAGCCTCTATCCATTACTCCTCCGGGAAAATCTAGAAGAGGATTCATACCTTTCCCAAGGGTATTAGCACGTAAGTGAATGTAATGGATTCGACTGGAATTCGAACTCGGCTCTCCGATTCCTCAATCCGAGCAGCTATCCATTAATCCTCCGGGAAAATCTAGAAGAGGATTCATACCTTTCCCAAGGTTATTAGCACGTAAGTGAATGTATTGGATTCGACTGGAATTCGAACTCGGCTCTCCGATTCCTCAATCCAAGCCGCTATCCATTACTCTACCGTGTAACAGAAAGGTGAACTAAGCCCTAATGGAAGGTTCTAAAATATTTAACTACTGCCCTCAGGATGAAGTAAATATTTTGGGGCTATCATCCGCCTCACACTCCTCCTTGGTATTTTGAAGAGAAATAGAGAGAGAGAGAAAGTGTCATGAATTGTCTAGAGAGAGAATGAGTGAAAGAGAAAGAGCAAATATATTTTGTCTAAAGAGAGAGAGAGAGAGAGAAAGAAAGAGAGAGAGAGAGAGAGAATGGAAATATAAAAAGCCAAACAAATAATACTGCAATTAGGCAAGGAAATAAATCTTAGAGAGCGAAAGAGAGAGAAAGTGAGAGAGAGGCATATTTTTTGATATTACAGTTCGATTCGCATTCGACATTTTCCCACTGCTCGCCGGCCTTCTGACCAGGAGTAGGGTTTTATCCCTGGATTCCTGGCTTGAATTGGCTTTCCGGCCCCATCTAATGTCTACTCCAACTATATTTCAAACCGCCGAAACTCTGATATTTTATTTACTTTTTATTTTTCCTCAATAGGAATAGAGAGGTTAACCTATCGTCTGGATCAGGTTTCTTCCCTATCTTTCTAACAGGGGGAGAGTTGTCTCCCTTGTTTCCATTTTAATATTTGGTTTTCTAAACCTTCTTAATTCTAATTCATCTCTGTAATTCTAACATCTCCCCCCAAACTCAGTAATAGTATTTTATATTAATTTTTCTCTCAGTAGGAGTAGATAGGTAAAACCTATCGTCAGGCTTTATTTCTACCCCGTATTATGAACATGATTAGCGTTTTATTCCTTGTTTATGGCTTAGGATTGTGTTTCCAATTCCTTCAAAAGTCTGATTCAACTTTATGCTCTTAACATCTACGTTTAAACTCTGGAATTTTATTTAGTATTAATTTTTCTTCTTCAATAGGTGTAGAAAGGTTCGCCTGACGTCCAGCTCACACTCCTCTCCGGGTTTTTTTTTTAACAGGATTAGATGATTATCCCTTGTTTCCTGATTAAGATTGGGTTTCCGGTTCCTTCTAAAATTTTTTCATTCTCTTTCCCTCTCGGTAGCGCCCTGCATCCTTGTAGCATTATCTTTTTGATTGGGTTTAATTGATTATGAAAAACTGAACTATTGTCTAAATGCAACAATAAAAATAATTGTATGTTTGCCTAACTGTATGTAGTAATTAGTATATCTGGAATCTACTGATAAGAGTGTATTTATATAATCGATGAGGATGAGTTGATTATTTCCTTTGCTTCACGATCTCATCTGAATATCACATTAATTTCTCCAACTCCTTCAAACAAACCAACCACTGCATTTTAGCCTCACTTGATACAGAAAATCTATTCACAAATGCCCCTATCGATGAAACAATTGATATGATCTATAACTCTGTTTATAAACATAATTAGATCCCATCACAATCTATTACAACAGGAATTTACAGCAGACTTGCAAAACTAATGTCCCTTCTGCAACAGTTTTACTAATGTTTACGCACACACTAACAAAGCTACAGCCATAATACATTAATACACGGATTCGCGTATATAAACAGAAGTTAAGCAATCAGCTTTGTCAGTATCTAGACGGGTGATCGGTTAAGGCCACCAGGTGATTTAAGCTTTGTTGTGCGTATGATTGTAATGGATAACAACTGTGTTCAATTTCCAGTTAATCTTGTTATATTCAATTGTATTCACTTACACACAAATAACCTTTTGAGAAAGTTATGATTACAGCTGTTTTTCAACCACAGCTATCCGTCCTGGGTAAGACGATTAACTACATCCGACAGCAAGGCCTCTGATCAAGAGGTTTTGACGAGCATGGAGCAACCTCTTAATTGCTGGTGTCGCCAGATGCACCCTGACCTGAGGGGGTAGCATTTGTTACGGTCCCAGCGATGAGCAAAGAGTCAACAGAGATGAAAACACCATGAAAGTGCAAAAATAGGTTTTAATGCAAGCAAACATTTTCGTAAAAAATTATTAGCACAAATTAATTTTTGAAGAAAAAACATTACCAGCAATACGGTTTTGAAAAATATTTCCACAAATTAATTTTTGAAGAAACGAAAAACATTACCAGCAATACATTTTTGGAAAAATAATATTACCAGCAATACGGTTTTGAAAAATATTAACACCAATTAATTATTGAAGAAAAACATTACCAGCAATACATTTTTGGAAAAAAATATTACCTGCAATAAGATTTTGAAAAATACTGCCACCAATTATTTTTGAAGAAAAAAAAAAAAAACATTACCAGCAATACATATTTGGAAAAAAAATATTACCAGCAATACGGTTTTTAAAATATTAATACCAATTGATTTTTGAATAAACAAAAAACATTACCAGCAATATATTTTTGGAAAAGAAATTACCAGCAATACGATTTTGAAAAATATTGCCACCAGTTAAGTTTTGAAGAAAAAAATATTACCAGCAATACGGTTTTGGAAAAAAAATATATTACCAGCAACAAGGATTTGAAAAATATTACTACCAATTAATTTTTGAGTAAAAAATACATTACTGGCAGAACGGTTTTGGAAAAAATATTACTAGCAATACGGTTTTGAAAAATAGTACCACCAATTAATTTTTGAAGAAAAAATGATTACTAGCAATATAGTCTTGGAAAAAAAATATTACCAGCAATACGGTAATGAAAAATATTTTCATCAATATATTTTTAAAAAAAAAATTACCAGCAATAAAAAGTTTGACGGCAGCAAATAACCCATTGAGGTTGATATGGCGTAAAACAAAACAAACCAAACCAAACAATCCCAGCAAATTAATTTGTAAGATATGTATCACTGAAACATTATTATCTCCAAAACAAATTCGTACAATCTAAGTAATATTTTCTGTCTATAAATAACGTGTAAAACGCTGAGAAACCATAAAAAATGAATTGAACAAACTAACGGTTCTCGCCTGGGAAACCCAACTGAGTATTGCTTCTAGAATTACTGCATGCCAAAAAAAAAAGTATTAGCAAAAGTTAGAAAACATAAAATATATGTCCGTCATGTAGACTGTTTTATAGCTAAAAACCAAAAAGGAATCGAAAATCTTGCATTTTAAAAAGCTCTGTTTAAAAATATAACTAGCAGCATGGCCCGGCGTTGGCCGGGCTTGATTAAAAAATCGTACGACTCATACAGCAATCGCTATCACTTGACTTAAAATGTTTTTGCCCTTCCTTGCTTTTTTAAAGGAGTGCCCTTTGCTGTGCTGATGTTGCTACATGCCTTACTTTTGCCTATCTCACACTGCGAATTTTTTTCTAAGCCCTATACTAAACATTAAATCTGTTACGAAAAAAGAACTAAACAAAATGAACACAAAATGATCAGCTTTAAAAAAGAACTCGTAACTGGAAAAACGAATGAAAAAAAAAGAATGTTAACAACAAATACTTTTTCACACCCAACCCAGTTCTGCGGAATCAGAATCAACGTTGAGTTTAAGCAAGCCAAAAGTGCCATGCAGATTTGAATTTTTCCCACTTGTGACGAATGCAGCTATCGATATTTTTTGCATGCTAGCATGCTAGTTAACATTCGTGTCAGTCAGCTGTTGACTCTCACGCTGGCCAATAGAATATTCCTGCCTATTCGTGGCAGCCAGCTATAGTCTCTCACTCTGGGCAGTACAAAATGGCCGCAAACTACATGAAAACTGCCGTAGAAGCATGAAAAAAATCGATTATTTCCACTATCGATGGGAGTTGGGAAATGTAACGTCGGTCTTGGCCTTCCCGCTAACTTGGAGCATGTGCATGTAAATTTTGGTGTAAATCCGTCGAAAATTGCGGCCGTGCATTCGTTACACACACACGCACACACACACAAATACACACACAAATACACACACACACACACACACGCATCCTACTTTCTATAAATGGAGATTACAGACTTAGTGAAAATGATAATCTCTCATTGTTAGATTTTCTCGAAGAATCCAATTACCTATTTATTTACTTCGTTATCATAAAAATTAAAAAAAAAAACACAAGTAACCCCCCCATCATGTCAATCTGAATAGTGAGTGCCTACATAAATATAAGGTTTAGACCCGTGATTCCCAAACATTTTTTTCTTCTCTGGGCGGAATTTTGGGAATGAAAATTTGCTCACGCCTCACCAAAGTGAAGTCTCAGTGTAAAGGCGCGAGAAAGAAAACCCAGAGAAGAGGGTTAAATTGAGATAAGCACGTGTTCAAAGTCAGAACCTTATAATTGATAACTCTCTCCTCCAAATTGCGGACACTAGTTAATATATTCTTAAAATTTGATATAATGTAAAAATATCACAACAACAAAATCGGTCGGTCAATAGTTATTTATAACTATTTGTATTGGGATTCCAGTACAAATACCCACCGCCTCTCCTTCTTCTAATTTCTTTTTAATCGACTCATTTTAATATGACAGCTGTTTTATATAGGGGTTTTCTCACTGTGGCTAATGTAGGGAGACTGCCTGCACTGCAGCAGCAGTAGAAATGGTTTTTCCTGGGTAAGGTGGACTGAGGAAGATCAATCCTTTCCTTGTCTGGTTTGAATATTTCATTCTCCACATCTGACGCCAACCAAAGTATATAGGACTTCATTCGTCCTGCTATTTACCCATATCTGAGGAGAGAAGTGACGGTTCTATACCTTTCCCTAAGGTTACTAGCATTTAAGTGAATGTAATGAACTTGACTGGAATTCGATCTCGGCTTTCAGATTCGCCAATCCGAGCCACTATCTATCGCCTCTCCTTTATTTGATTTTATTTTAACTGACTCATTGTAATAAGACACGAGGGAAAATTGTAAATTGGGAAGCTTTATTTGTCTTCAATTAGTTTAAACAAAAAATAGATACTATATAAAGTGGTTGAAACTAGGATAGTTCTTTAGTCAAGGGAGATAATCTCTAACAAGGGGATTACCTATGTAGCTACTTCCCACATTCATATAAGTCATTATTACTGTTATGGGACCTTACCCATAATAACATAATGGACTATTCCATACGTAATAAATACTGCGCCTCAAGAGGAAGCAGGGAGTTCAGTCTGAAGTCGTGCGACCGGCTGACCGGCTGACCGGCTGATCGGTTGAACTCTCTACCTTCGGGCGGGGAGGAACCCGAACGAGGCTATGCCGAAGGGCGGAGTCTCTTTCGCGGGGGGGGGGGGGGTAAACCGACCCTGAACCCGTTTATACGTGTTCAAAGGGCATATTTTTGGCCTAGCCCACGTGCTCGGAGATCCCACGTTAAACCGGACTTGTGCCACATGATGCCCTCGTGAGTGGGGTGGCTAAATACTGTTCAGTCTGAAGTCTGGAGTGAAGTCCGTCAGGAGTCTGTCAGTCAGTCAGAGCGAGCGAGTCAGTCAGTCGTGTCAGAGGCACTCCCACATTAAATAACCGGCCTTGTGCCACATGATGCCCTCGTGAGGGGAGGGACTAAATATCGTCAGTAGTTCAAGTCGAGTCAAGAGTCGAGTCAGAGGCAGTCCGAAACAGAGTCGCGTTCAGACAATTACTACTAAACCTGATTGTTCGTACTAACACTTTCTACTTCTCTGTATATATTCCTGTTTGTAATATATCTCTGTTATTCCATATACGTGTTCGAGTTCTTCTTTATTGCTTCTCCCTGGACCATAACAATTATCATTTTGTAGATTGAAGCCATCACTTAATATTCCGGTTAAAAAAACGAAATTGTGATACCAATGACAGACGAAGTATGGTATATACTGACCTCGGCTGGTATAATTTCGACGGTTTTATACCCCAAGTTATGAAGTAAGTTAGTGGTTCCTAAACTTGTTTTATTCTCTGGGCCGCATTTTCGGAATAAAAATTTCCTCGCGTCTCTCCAATATGGGACATGATAAAAAAAAGAAAACAGCGAAAGAGTTCAAGGGAGATAACCGTGGATTTGAAGTCAGAACATCATCATTGATAACACTCTCCACCATTTTGCAGACCTTAGTTACTATATTCTTAATACTTGATATAATGCAAAAATATCACAGTGCTAAAATTTTGTCAGTAATTATTTTAATTATTTATACTAGGACTCATGCATGAAATTACAAGTAGTCCATAATGATGGTATAAATTTTGAAATCCTATTTTTTTTTTAACATAGGAGTTTTTTTTTTAATAGTTGCTAAATCTTTGATAGTCTGTTAATCATTCCGCTTCAACTGCTATGCTCTTCCGACGCACTTATAATTAAGAATAAGTTGATTTTTTTTTCATAAGCAACATTTCTAAAGATATTTTTTTCCTTTTTTTCTTTCCTTTTCCTCGTGTACTTTGAAATACTGATACATTTGTTGTCAAGAATTTTTTTATTTTTTCTAATTATGTAATTGTAAATCTGACGGTTCCTCATCTGTGAAACCAATTTTGAGATATTCAACGAAAATTCATTTATACGTGTGCGTGTGCGTGTGTGTGTGCGTGTCTGTGTGTGTCTGTGTGTGTGTCTGTATTTGTGTGTATGGGGGCGTATGTGTATGTGTGTGTGTGCAATTATATATAAAAATTAGGAAAGAACATGTTGGGTAAAATATCTGAGGTTCTTTAGCATATCTGTTTTAATTAAAAAAAAAAAACAGTGCTCAATACAACAGTAGAGCCTAAACTTCAAGATTAGTTATTCCAAAAATTTCGCTTGAGGATATAACTGAGCTTGATACTTTAATTTAAATTTAATTTTAACAGTTATCTTGTGATGATGTATCATAATGCTAGTCGGTCTGTGCGGGATTTCGTTGATAATGTGTTTCCGTGTGCCACACTAACAAAAAAAAGGATATTAATTATATAGCAAATTCTTAGAAGGACTCATAGTAAATATTTTCACAACAATAAACATAAGCCAAGCAAAACTTATTGTAGAAACAACATTTATAAAAGGCATACTTAATCTAAAATCAATCTGGCTCCAACTCCGCCTGATGTAATATAAATATTTTCACTCCCGCACAACATATCACCCAATCTTCAAACAACATCCCGAAACTACCAGACAGAAAAGGCAAATTAAAAACCATCGACTCAAAAATAAGAAACAAGTCATGATTTTCGTTTCTCTTTCAGAGGTCATTTTTTCATGAAGCATAAATAAAAGGGAAATATATTAAATTTATAGACGTTTCCTTTTATTCTGTTGAATTTTGAAACATTTTCCACATATTTTATCTGAAGTCACACACACACACACACACACACACACACACACACACACACACACACATATATATATATATATATATATATATATATATATATATATATATATATATATATATATATATGTAAGCAAATATATGGATATAGATCCGACATTATGAAGAAAAATATACGGAAAAAAACAAACAAAAATCCTTATATGCAATTTTGCTGTTTTAATGTTGATATAATATCAACGTCGGACGTTTCGGTCTAATAAACCATCTTCAGGACATATTCATAAAATATAATTAACTTTATCAATTCAACATGACAAAGACGATGTACATAAGAACAAGACTTATCCAAACAGAATAACTGAAAGTTTATAAGATCAGCGTTCCGTTTAAAATATGGTCACGTTGTCGTCACATGGCCGACGCTGTGAAAACGTATTCCTAAAATTTGAGTATTTTGAATGAAAAATGAAAAATGAAAAGAATTCTACTTTGATCTAAAATTTATATGTACGCTTGTCGAGCATTAATCTCGCTAGAAAAGGGGAAATACTAAAGAAGCCAGGTCTAGTGTTCACCGTGAGTTAGATAGATTATGCCTGCTTTATAAATCCGCCTAAACTTTTTATTATGAAAATATTTTAAAATCATCACGGAATCAAAATCGAAATTATGATCTGCTTTAGTTGTGTGTATCAGTAAAGCGTTGTTTAAATTTCCGAGGCGAATATTATATATATATATATATATATATATATATAAAGCGTGTTTCATTAAGACGGATCAAAGTCAACAGTAAATAAATTAGTGTTATTAGGGAAAATTTATTTATGTCTTTATTGGATCATGTTATTTAGTCTTGGCAATTATGTGTGAAAAATAATATCGATTAAATGTCCAAAAATCTAAAAGAAAAACATTAGACACATAAACTAAACATAAAAATAATCGGTCCAAGTTATTGGAACACATTTTATATATATTAAAAAAAATTATTTCAGTTGATCTCTCTGGGGAGGGATTGTGAGTTTGTAAACAATGACTATTACGGCTAATAATGCAAGACTCTTCGGTAAAGAGAATTGAGTCCTTTCAGTCACTGCGTATTTATCTAAAAATAAATGCGTTTAAATTCACTCTCATCCCTGCCATGCGCTAAAAACTTAGTGGGAGAATCTCCGACTAACATCAATATAGTGGGTTTCGATCCGAGCTAGAGGCAACCAGACGTCTAGCCACAGAGATGAGCTGTGATACAGCGAAATAGTCTGTCTTTCGATGTCTATATATATATATATATATAGCATTTTTAAAACTGTTTCCTGGTCTAATTCAACTCTAACAAATAACTTATTTTCCCTCTCTCTCATCTTCTTGGTTTTAAGTTTAGATCATGTCGTTTTTTTTTGTTTTGTATTTTGCATAGTGTCACCACAAATGTGTACACACGTTCTGGTGTCTGTTTTCTGAATTTTAAAGGTCAGCGAATCGTTAGCGAATTATGCATCGAAAAATAATTAATATTTATCTGTATCTCACTTTTTAAACCATTATTAAATTCCTCTCTTTAAAACTTTTTTCTGTTAAATTTTAACCCCCCCCCCTTCACCTTTAGTCCTTTCCTGTTCTTCTTTCTTCTATTACACCCTCTCTCTAGAGCTTTCATACATTTCACTTTCACGCTTGTTTCCCACTCCCACACATACACTCTCACTAAAATTTTGCTTTTTATACCCGGAGTTATATTTTCCGATTTCTTTTTTAATTTTTACGTCTGATGAATTGGATAGTGATTACGATTCCAATGTAATAAATTATAACCATGAAATATTAGTGTTTGAGCCTTTTAATTTATATTCTTATTCTGTCCTAGAGATTGAGTTCTACCTGTATTCTATCCTCTTGGGAAATTATATATATATATATATATATATATATATATATATATATTATTTCAATTAAAAGGTGCAAATATAATTTATAAATTCATGAATCATAAATTTATAAATTATATTCGCCCTTTTTAATTGAAATTAAAATAACTGATCCAACGTGCAACTCTCGGATAATAAGTGTGACATTACTGTAATTATTGAACAATATAGTTCATGACATATTCACGGAAAATCTACCAGTAAAAAATAATTCTCATATTGCTATATTTGTACAAAAACGCAGAACCTTAAAATTTAAATTCAAACTCAGCGTTACGACCGCACGTTCCAAAACAATAACACATTTCTCATAGCATTTTTTCGGATTACATCTCTATTTTCGTTGTCCTCTTATTACTGAGAAGTACAAACAAGAACAAAATCTGCTTGCATACCTGATGGTGTCTGAACAGGAACAGACGAAAGCTTGTAAAAAATTAAAAAGACCTTATGCAACTGGAATTTATAAACGCGGATCATAATATTCATATACAGGTTCGGGGTTGATGTATCTTATTTATATTGTTTGCGTCGAAGTATTCTCGCCATTTAAATCATTAACCTCTATATTTGTTTTCTGTGTGAATGATTCATGAATTTATATATATATATATATATATATATATATATATATATAAATTTAGTATATCGAACTCAAATATTCGCAATGATACTTCCCTCGTTAGCGATTTGCAAAAAATCAACGTAGTTTCCAAATTCAAGTTCCCATTGGGAGATTGTATCTCCAACGAATTTTAATAATATTTATGTTGGTCACACCACAAACTCGCTTTCACTATGCTTGGCACTACATTTGAATGATAACTCTAAAATTTTTAGGCATTTAAAACAACATGCCTGGCCGCGTACACAATTCCGGAAATTCCATGTTAAAAACACAACTATAATTATATATGAAAACAATAAACAAAAACTAAAAATTCTTGAAGCTATATATATAAAACAATTGAAACCTAAACTGAACAAAATAAAATATGAAATCTCCACAAATATTCTCAAATGCCTATAAGGGGTAACAGTAGCCATTAGTTTATACCAACTGTTTCCCACACTTAATACTTCTCGAATTCACTCTCGCGTGGTCATGTGCGACGTCATGAGCTGCGGTGCGATTTTCGCTTCTAGTGTCTCATATGCACGAGTTTGTCGTTGCTTGGAAATCTTCCATGTAAACAGAAATAGACTATCATAACGGTCTTGTCCGTGTATTGCTTAATATATTGTAATGCAATTGTCATCTTTGATAATGGCTTATGTAAGCCGAAAGCTTAGATAGTATTAAAAAATATGTATCAATATTGTGATTTTCTTTCTTAGTTTAATGATAATGTTATTAATCTTATCAGACGTTATGAAAAGAATTTACATAAAATAAAAAGGCAAAACTTGTCTATATTATTTAATGAAACATGTATCAATATATATATATATATATATATATATATATATATATATATATATATATATATATATATATATATAAAGATAAACTTAAAACACACAGAAATAGCAAATAGATTCAAACAAAATGGACGTCATTATTTACCCTTTAGGAACCGTTCGGCCAAAGCTATGTTAAAAGGGTAATCATTGGCAAAGCAAAAACAGAATCGAAAACGCATTAAGAATAAATAACGAATGAGAAGTGAAAGTTGGAACGCTATTAAAAGAAATTTTAATTGTAAATAAATTAACGATTAAAAATGAGAAATTCCAAAACAGTATAAAATAGAGAAAAAGAAAATACTAACACTCGCTCCATCAAACATAAAGAAAAAACTTAAATGTTCTTTTTCTTTGAATTTTGCCTACACATTCGTTATATATTCATAATGCGGTTTCGATTGTGTTTTTGTTTCGCCAATGATTACCTTTTGAAAAGGCGTTGACCGAAACGATCCTAAAAGTTAAATAATGACGCCCATTATATATATATATATATATATATATATATATATATATATATATATGCCACCATATCTTTCTTCCTTTTTATCTATCTTTATCTATCTATCTATCTATCTATCTAATGTCAGTTTTTCACTTCCCATCTATCGAGCTAGCTATCGTTGACCAAAAGGATACTAAAGGTTAAAAATGACGCCAATGTGTTTACACACACAAACACACACACACACACACACATATATATATATATATATATATATATATATATATATATTTTTTATTTTTTATTTTTTTTTTTTTCTCATTTTCAAAACGAGGTAAACCATCCAAATATTATTTTGAATTGAGGTGTTTAGTCCCGTTTCATCTTCAAGCGAAATTTTAGGAATAAGATGAAACGGGACTAAACACCTCAATTCAACTTAATTTTAATAATTATTTGGATGAAATTTTGGCTCTCGTTTTTGAAACATGAGAACTCTTATGTAGCGAAGGAATCATATTTTAAAAAAAAAAATATTATTATAATA